>NW_020870195.1:260651-265651 GCF_003789085.1 Penaeus vannamei | reverse complement strand
ATTCTTTTAGTTAACCATTTTTCAACCATTGTTATTATTGTATTATTAATAGAACAAAGAATCAACTGAAAGAACAGTTACCACAGAACATCGCACTGATTGGTCAAATAAAGGGGTGGAGCTTATGACGTCATCAATCTTTAGCCAATGAGAGTGCGGTGTGAGATGCCAGATATAGCTAGATTCATAAATATTTGCATAATTTACTCAATATTGTTATAATTACCAGAAGTGAAACAAATATTAGCTCTATTTTATTTATGATAACGAAGTGTTTCTTATCATTAACACAATTCTTCAGGGAAAAGTCAATTTAATTGTTGGGTTCCATGGATCTACTTGTTTATATGTACCTTGCTATTATTTCTTTTATTGTTATTGTTCTTATTATTATCATTATCTCTGATGTTATTGTAATTATTATATATAATTTTTTCAATATCATTAGTATCATTATTATTCTTTAAATAATTTGTTTCATTATTATTGTGATCATTATCCTTATTACATTTTTTCATTATACCTATATTTTTTCATACTATCATTGTTTTGTTGTCATACTTATAAATATCATCATCATTATTATAAATATTACCATCATCATCATCATTACCATCATCATAATTATCATCATGATTATCATCACTATCATTATTATTGTTACATCAATCAATAGTTATATCACCTTCATTATTTCTAACAACATATCCTCCTCCTCATCATCATAGTACTTAGAATTATCGAGATCTGTATCTACGGTATTACCAATTAGTAATATCTATTATTACTTCTATCATTATTGTTAATCTCATATGTCATTTTATATAATTTATATCAATGTTTTTTATGCAAATCATTCCCATAATTATTTTCACGTTTGTCTTTATCGTCAATATCTTATATTTTTCACTTATGGATATTCTCATTCTCCTGAGTCCGTAGAGAGAGAGAGAGAGAGAGAGAGAGAGAGAGAGAGAGAGAGAGAGAGAGAGAGAGAGAGAGAGAGAGAGAGAGAGAGAGAGAGAAGAGAGAGAGAGAGAGAGAGAAAGAGAGAGAGAGAGAGAGGACAGAGAGAGAGAAAGAGAGAGAGAAAGAGAAAGAGAAAGAAAGAGAAAGAGAAAGAGAAAGAGAAAGAGAGCGAGCGACCAAGAACGAGAGAGAGAGAATGAAAAGAATATATACATATCACCAAAAAAATCAACACCACAACCTCCCTATGGCCTTAATTCATCGTTGCACACCGTCGCCCCCAAAGCCAGCAATACGCTCTGTCAACACCACCAAGCAGACGCCTCGTGCAACATCCTGCAACAAGAACAATAGCCTCCTACATAATGCTATGTGTGAAAGCAATTTGCATACGCGATATCGAGTCATTTGCATATACATCGCTATTGCTTCCTTCCGATTATATAAGGAGAGGGAAAAAAAAGAATAGAATTAATCTTAGTGTTTGTGCTTTGTGGTTTGGTAGTCTTGCTGTTCTTGCGAGTGTTTGTGTTCTTGTCTTATGGTTTATTCATCTGTTTATGTATTGAATATATTCTGCATTATCATTATCATGTTTTTGAAAGTCTATTATTACTATTATAATGTTATTCTTTCTTCGAATTCTGATTTCTTCTTATTATTGTTATCTGTAATTTTTGTTTTATATCAGCGCCACTGTTATCATTATTTCATATCATTATTATTATCATTATTATTATTATTATTATTATTATTATTATTATTATTATTATTATTATTATTATTTATTATTATTATTTATTATTATTATTATTATATATTATTAATTATTATTATTATTATTATATTATTATTATTATTATTATTATTATTATCATTATCATGATTGTCATTATTGTTATTATTATCATTATCATGATCACCTTTATTATCATTATAACTACTATTATCAGTATCATTACCCTTATTGCTTTCATTGGTATTATCATTAGCAATATTGTTATCATGATTAGCATAATTGTTGATATTACACTTATTATCCTTGTGATTATCATGATCATTTTTATCATCATCAATATTATCATTATTGTTTTTATCCTTATCATTATTGTTATTATTACTGTTATCATTATTGTCTTATTACTGTTATCATTATTGTTATTATTATAATTATCATTATTATTGTTATTATCACCATTGTTGTTATTACCATTATTAGCATTATTGTTATCATCACATCATCATTATTATCATTAGCACTATCATTAATATTGTTATTGTTATTATCACCATCATCATTATCATTATTATTATCATTTTTAATATTATCCTTACTATTATTATTATTATTTTCATAATTATCATTATATTATCGTATATATCATTATCGTTTGTTATCATTATCCTTATCATTGTTATTGGTATATATAATTTTATTAGTATCTTAATATCATTATCATTCCTGATGTTAACTTTATTATCATTATTGGTATTATTGTTCTTGCCATCATTGTTATTGTTATCATTATTGTTGTTCTTCCTTATTACTATCATCGCCAACAATATTCTTTTTGATTACCATTATCATTATCATTATTTTCAGTTTACTATTATTATCATTATCATTATTTTCAGTTTACTATTATCATTATTATTATTGCTACTATTATTCCCCTTACTATTATCAATGTTTATCAGTGTTGTTGTTACTGTATAGTTTAATCATTTATTATAACTATCAATAAATTTAGTAGTTTTATTTTAATATGACAATGCCAACGATCTCTCTTTCTCTCCTGCCTCTTCTTTTCATTCTTTCACTCCTCCTTTCTCCTTTTATTCTTTATCTCCTTTCTTTTTCCTTTTCATCATTTCTCTCCTTCCTTCTTCTTCCTTTCTCCTTTTCATTCTCTATCTCCTTTCTTTCTCTTTTTAATTCTCTCTCTCCTTCCTTTCTCTTTTTCATTATTTCTCTCCTCCCTCTCCTTCTTTTCTCCTTTTCACTCTCCCTCTCCTTCCTTTCTCCTGTTCATTCTCTCTTTCCTTCTTCTCCTTCCTTTCTCCTTTTCATTCTTTCTCTCCTTCCTTCTCTCTGCCTCTCTTTCTTTCACTTTTTTATCCTGACGCAAGACTGGTCACGATGCAAATGAATAGAATGAGAAGAAAATAAAGACGTTAATGGATGAAGGTGAAGTAAAACGGGGAATAGAGAAAATAAGAGAGAAAAAAATAGACACCGAACTGAAGACATGAAAAAAATAGAAATACCAAAAGAAGGAGAAGAAGAAGAAGAAAAAATTAGACACCGAATTGAAGCCATGTAAAAAAAAACCCACATACAAAAAAGAAAGAAAGAAAAAGAAAGAAAGGAAAGAAAATGGGAAGAAAGAAAAAAAAATGGTGAAATAGTATTTGTAAGAGGAGAAAAGGGGGAAGGGAAGAGATTTTCGGTAGGAGGAATAGAGCGAGTAGAGAGGAGGAGGAGGAGATAGAAGGAAGAGAGAGGAGGGGGGGGGGGAGGGCCTCATCAGTGGTGCAGAAACATACACCCAGGCAAACACACTCGCCCTTCTTGGTGACAGCGCAGTCGGAAATCCATTAGCAGGGAGAGAGGGAGAGGGAGAGGGTGGGAGAGAAGGAGTAAGAGGGTGGGAGAGGGGAGAGGGAGAGGGTAGGGTAGGGAGATGGGGGGGGTAGGGAGAGGGAGAGGAGAGGGAGAGGGAGGAGGGGGAGGGTGGGGAGAGGGAGAGGAGAGGGTGGGAGAGAGGGAGAGGGTGAGGGAGGGAGAGGGAGAGAAAAATCAATAGGAAGGAAAGAGAGAGAGGGAGAGGGTGAGAAAGAGGGAAGTAGAGAGAGGGTGTGGAAAGAGAGAGAAAGTGAGGGAGTGGCTGAAGGAGAGGAAAGGGGGAAGAAGAGGGAGACGGAGAAGAGAGGAAAAAACAATGTATGAGGGAAGAGGAGAGAAAGAGAGAGGGAGAGCGAAAGGGTAACAAAGAGTGTGAAAGAGAAGAAAGGGAGAAGCGAAGGAGGAGCCAAGTACGAGAAGAATAGTTTTGAGGAAAGGGAGAAGGAAGGGAAAATGAGAAGGAAAAAGAATGGGTACGAAATGGGGTAATAGACGTAGAATCGAGGATAAGGGCATGGAGAGGGAGAAGAGGAAAGGGGAAAAGAGAAAAAGGTGCCCTGATGAGTAGGATTCGGAGAGACGGACAGATAAACAAATAGAGAGATAGACGTACAGAGAGAGAGAGAGAGAGAGAGAGAGAGAGAGAGAGAGAGAGAGAGAGAGAGAGAGAGAGAGAGAGAGAGAGAGAGAGAGAGAGAAGAACAGAAGACAAACACCCACACACAAACATCCAGAGACAAAGAATCAGAGAGGGAGAAATATTAAGAAAACTCCCTCCCTGCACCGCAACCGCCCAGCCCATCATCCATACATTATCTCTCTCTCTCTCCTCTTCTCTCTCTCTCTCCCCTCTCTCTCTCTCTCTCTCTCTCTCTCTCTCTCTCTCTCTCTCTCTCTCCTCCTCCCTCTCTCTCCTCTCTCTCTCTCTCTCTTCTCTCTCCCTCCCTCCCTCTCTCTCTCTCTTCTCCTCTCCCTCTCTTTCCTCTTCCTCCCTCCCTCTCTCTCTCTCTCTCTCTCTAACCCCACTCCCTCCTACCCTTCCAGGCAGGCCAAGGCAACCCAACCTACCTACCGGGGCTCCTCATCAGACTCATTAATATCGCTCCGCATCTTATCGCCGCCCCATCTGTCACACGTTCTTCTCTGAGTGCGTGAAAAGGCTCGTGGCGATAAGGCCCTTCAATATTATCAAGTTGCAATATGTGTGTCTTCAGTACAAGGGCTTCTTATCACCCGCCGTTGCCTTAGTGGGTTTGCTATTAGTTTGAGAACAAGCCATTTGATATCGACGGCGGATGTTGGGGGTTTTTGAACGTCTTCGGTTCGGGTTGAGGTTGGCTGTCCTTTTTCTTCTTGTTTACCGGTTTTTTCTTCTTGTCTGTCCTTTTTTTTTTTTTTCTTGTCT
>NW_020870195.1:253151-255651 GCF_003789085.1 Penaeus vannamei | reverse complement strand
TGTGGGACACCTTCAAGCGTGAAACGCCTGAAGCAGCTCAAGATACGATTGGTGAACGCCCGAGACCAAGACAGTATTTCATCTCGCAGGAGACACTGGATTCCACAAATACTTGTCGTGCGGCTCGTTTTACAGGAGATCGGGATTTACACCGTTCTCAGGTGCACAGAACTCGGTCACTGTTAAGAAGGGACATGGAACAGTTTATTAGGAGTCTTGCAGAGGAGGTAGAGGGCCATTTCTTAGTAAATGACCTTCGTCCTGCATACCAAGCACTGAGAAAGTTGAACTCCAAGCCCTCTTCACAGACGATTGCAATTCGTTTAGTAAGTGGCCAGATCGTCTCAGATCCTGTTGTGGTGTGGGGGCGCTGGGCTGAGTATTTTGAGCAGTTGTACCAGGTTGACCCACCAACAGTTAACTTGAATGCGGGTAGTGCCGAGATTCCGTTGCCGGACCAACCCATCAGTGGTTGGTGGTAAATCCAAGGTACGGGGGTTGCACGCAGTCCTGGCTGCCATCTAGCGGTCCGGTACCGTTCCCCCTGACCTGTTGAGGGGTGTGGTCACTCCCCCCTCTTGAAGGGGATGAGGGACCAATGGGACTGCAGCAACTACCGAGGCATCACACTGCTCAGTATAGCATGCAAGGTCCTCGCCCACATCCTTCTGAGACGTATCAGACCACCTACTGAGGTATCAGAGGTCGGAGTAATCTGGATTCACTCCTGGTAAGTCCATAATTGACCGTATCCTTAAGCTTCGAGTCATTGTAGAGCACCGTCGTGAGTTCGAGCATGGGCTACTTGCAGCAAGAGTCACTATGGGAGATCTTGAGACAGGAATTCCAACAAGGATTATTGGACAAATAGCAAGTCTGTATACTGGTACTGAAAGTGCTGTAAAGTGTGGTGGGGGCCTGTCGAGCTAGGCAGAGCTACTGTTGAAAGTCATTGTGGAGCAACTCTGGGCAATATCAAAGGTTACTGACCTTGACTTTGCTGATGATGTTGCTATTCTATCCGAGTCTTTGAAATCCTTAGTGGTGGCTCTTGATGCATTTAGTAATGAAGTGAAGCCCTTGGATCTAGAGGACTCCTGGGCCAAGACCAAGATCCAGGACTTTGGCGACCTGCTAGGAGAGCCTGTTCAGTTGGTACATAATTGCGGAGATGATATTGCAGTCACAGAGAGCTTTACATACCTTGGTAGTGTAGTTCATAACTCTAGGGTGTCAGACCAGGAAGTCAACAGACGGATTGGCCTGGCAGGAGGGGTCATGAACTCTCTTGACAAGAGTATTTGGAGATGCCAGTACCTGTGCAGAAGGACCAAGCTACGCGTCTTCAAGGCCTTGATAATTCCAGTTTTGCTATACGGTAATGAAACCTGGGCATTATCCTGCGCCTTGGAGTCTCGTCTTGATGCCTTTTGTAATAGGTCCTTGTGCCTGAGATCATGGGGTTACTATTGGCGGGACCGTCAAACCAGCGGTTGCATCGACTGGTACCGGACGTATTTCCTGCACAATCCGTGATCGCCAACACAGGCTATATGGCCACCTAGCTCGCTTCCCTCAGGATGATCCTGCCCACCAGGTTGTCTCTGTTCGAGAAAAGGTGGAAGAGGCCTGTGGGACGACCCAGGAAGCCATGGCTTGGGCAGATCGATCAAACCTGTCGTGAGGAGTTCGAGATGGGCCGAATCCCTGACTGGCGGCTTGCCATGAGGGACCCTCATAGGTACAAGCAAAAGGTGGATGCGGCTATGCGCTTCCGTCGGCGTTAGCTCCACGATGATGATGATGTATATATTCAAAGATGGAAGAAACGAGAGAATTCCCCAAGCGCCCAACAACCCCCACCGCCCATCCGTATCCCGCAGAGCGCCGCCCCAAAGCCACTTACCGGCTGGTCGTTGATGGTGAAGGAGAGGACCGGAGGCGGCTTGGACCTGCCGGAGGAGCACGTCAGGTCCACCCAGTCCTCGGCAAGGTACTGCGTCTGCACGCCCTTGATGAGGGGGTCGCCGTCAGGAGGGTCTGGTGGAGGGGAGAGGAATTGAAGGACGGTGTAAAAGGACTCGAAGAAGGAAGAAAGGAAAGAGAGATGGAAGAGATGGATACATATATGAACACACACATGCATACACACACACACACACAGAGGGAGATCGGGGGAGGAACAAATAGTAAAAAGACATGCGAAAATGAAAAGTGAAAGGAAAACATATTTGAAAAGTTAATTTAGAGGAGAGAGAGAGAGAAAAAAAAAGCATCAGAAACACCTGTGGGCAAGTGAAAAAGAATAATCATGGGAGGCCAAAAAAGAGAACAGAAAAAAAGTAAAAAAGCAAGAAGCAGAAACGGAAAATTGTTAAAAAAAATCGTTTGAACACATATCCTTCCCGCTTGTGAAAAGAGTGAAAAGTGATAAAAGAACAGGAGAAAAATTGAAATAAAAAAAAAATTCAAACAGCAATGCATCTGCACTCGATGAAAA
>NW_020870195.1:235651-240651 GCF_003789085.1 Penaeus vannamei | reverse complement strand
TGTAAAGGAAGTTCTTACAGCACTTGTGCTGGAGAACGACCATCCGGTCGTGGTGTTTCTCAGTTAGAGAAGGCCACGGTGGAAGTCCTCTTTCAAGTTTCCAGATAGCTTGACTTTCATTATGAGATGCTTCTGCATGCCCATTACTTTGTGGGTAATGTAGAGATGAGACTGACACCCATTTACACAGAAAATATTGAAAATCGTGCGATGTGAACTGAGGGCCTCCATCAGTACAAAGGCGAACAGGAACTCCATGTTCACCGAAGAATCGATGGAAGTACTTGATGGTAGTTGATGTAGTTGTGTCATTACCACACTCCGCTCCTCCGGGCCAGCCAGAAAGTTGGTCACCATGAACAAAAATAGATTTTCTGGCAGTCTTGAAGAAATCCACTGACACGGACTCGAAGGGGCAGTCGTGGGGTTCCTCCACTATCATGAGCTCTTTGTTGCTGGACTGGGCATCAAAATCTGACAAGGTTCATATGCATTGGCAGCGTTCACTATGTCTGAATTAATACCGAACCACCATACAGTTTGCCGAGAACGTTTCGTTGCTTCTACACCATGATGACTATCATGCAGGCAGGCCAAAACATCCTGATGGACAGCAGTTGGGACAATGATATAGGATCCAAAGATTACTAACTCTCCGTCATGGTACAGCTGCTTACAGATCTTCCAGAATGGAAGCAACTCTGGAGCCAGGTCATTGTGAGCGACAAGGTAACCATTACTCACTCTATTGAGGAGTTTGACATAGATAGGATCTTCATGGGCTGCTGAGTCTTTCTAACACAAGGTCACCTTTGTGTGCTTCCATACCTGTAACTGAACACAGCATGGTCACACATGACTACATGCCTGACATGATGACAAGTTTTTTCACTACGGGTTATATTTTTAGTGGAAGGGTCGTCCACAGGAGAACGGGACAAGGCATCTGGTATGGAAAGGTCCTTCCCGTTACACCATGTAGCTGTGTAAGTGTATCCAGCAATCTTTTTTAAACGCTGAAGTCTGGGATTGTCGATTGCATCCAATGTGTAAGAAGTAAGGATGGGTATCAGAGGTCGATGGTCCGTCATCACCGTGAATTGAGGTAGACCCTTCAAATGATTCCTACACTTGGCCATAGCCCATACCACTGCTACTAGCTCCAATTCAGTTATAGCGTATCTTGCCTCGACGTCTACCAAACACCTGGAGCCACATTGAACAAGGCGCCATAGACCTTTCTTGCTCTTGCAAGAGGGCATATCTCACGCTGTGAAGACGGAAAGCATTTGTTTGATGCACAGTCTTCAGGGTTGAATTGCAGTGGACTAAGACATTCGGACTCGAGAGGGCCTTTTTCACACGCAAACGCTGCATCGTGATCTGCACAAACTTGTCGGCATTGATGGTTAGACCATGACTCTGATACCTCATCAGCACTTCATTAACTCTTTAAGTGAACTTCATAATCCTGGTGCCAAAGAAGAATGTTATCTACCACTCCGCACACTGCTGTATTCATTAAAGATCAATGTCACCTCTTCGACAACATTCGTCTCCTGTTACAACAAACATCATAGGGCCGTGATGGAAACGAAAACGGAGTAATAAAGGTGGTCAGATTTTGGTCTCGTTTATCTAAGATATCTACCAATAAGCACACAAAGCATCAAGAATGGGAAAATACTTTGCCTTGGGGTCGATAAGACGTATGGCAACGTAAGGTGTGGGTGCTGGATGGGCTGGACGGTTTATTAAGCTTCGTCAGGGCGACTGTGTTCCATATTCTTCCCTTAGGTTTTCCTACAGATACCAAGAGGTGGCACCACGGAGATGGCTCATCACCTGCAGTGGCAATAATGCCTTGTGTCATCAAATTATCTAACTCCCTTCTGACATTCCGCTATGCCAAGGGGATGACTCTCAGAGTGTTAAAAAAAATGGACCGTGCATTGTCTTCAGAGAGAGTAAGAAGGCTTCCTTTGTAATGAGGACGACGGAATACTCCTGAAGAAATGTTGGTGGAGGAGGTGCTGGCATCTAATGCAGCCTAGTTGATGTGGATGGTGGGGTTGCATGGGTCATATAAAACGTATCTGTATGTGACATGTTGCTATCTTGAGCTGGTAAGCTAGACAGTTGCTACTGAGACCTTACAGCTGTTGTGTATGCTTCCAAGACAGCAACGGCCGTGGTAGCAAACTATGAATGCTCACCCATAGAATCAAAATTATCCCAAGCCCTGGTGGACTATCCAAATCTGCATCTAGCAACCCAAGATGATCCAGGTGCTGTACACCCGTGACTGTAATGTCTGCTCCTATGTGAGGTCCTATTCCACATATCCTGTATGCTTTCCTGACTGCACCAACAACATGATTGTCGGTGACGGTGTTCCAAGTTGAGGGATAACTTCTGTAACATATACGATGACGGTCTTGCTTGGTAAGGCATTATGTCCACCGCTTATGATGCAGGACAATGAAAGCAGTGTCCCCTGCTTCATCAGCTGTGTAAAAACTCTACTCGTGGAGGTGCGTGTCCTACAGTATTTGGCAAAATGTCCAGTTTTGCCGCAGGAATGGCAAATAACAGACTGCAGGACATTTGTTCTTTTCGTGTGGTCGTGAACCACATCCATCCCACTTGACAGCCTGAGAGGATGCTGACGCATGGATAGTCAGCATCGACAGAAGAATCCTGGGCACATCCTCGTGCTTCCTGCTTCCTTTCCGTCTTATGAGAAGATACAGCTCTTGTAGCAGGTTACAGTGATTGCAATTCCTGCGTGGTCGACGTAGCAGCTTCAAGAGAACTACACCTCATCGAGGGAAGAATCTTCTCTCAGTTCCAGGTGCTGCTGCCTTTTCTCCTCATTTCTGACTTCATGAGCACCGCATGCTGAAGCCAGGCTTCCTCACAGCTGCTGTTATGGCACTTGCAGAGGCCAACCTCCTCCGCAGCTTGCTTTAGACGGACGTAAAAATCCACAAATTTTCTCCATGTCGGCACAGCGAGAACGCGAGACGTTGCAGTGCTTCGTTTGTCTGGCCACGGACAAAATCGTAAATTTGATTCAGGACATCGTTGAGAAGCAAGTTCAAAGTCGGCGGTACATCTAGGCTGATTTCTAAAGTACGCACCATTTTCTGTGATAAACACGAACGAAGCTGATAAATGAGCTGCTTCGGCTGAGGCAGGCTCAACAAATCAGCCATAACAGCAGAGTCGTTCCATCTTTGGCGTCATTCCTTAAATTCCCGCAATGTAACGTCCTTTGCCAGGGCAGGGGCAGTTGTACAGCTGCCTTTTGTGCTGGAGGGCGAGGAGGGCATTTCTATGGCAGCAGCAGGTGCTAAAGCACTCGATGGCGTGGTTAACCGCGTCGCGAACGTTGCTATCATCTGCTGGAAACGGTTTTCCTCGTCTCGTCGTCGGTGAACGTCTTCCTCGCATCGACGTTCCTCTTCCTCACGTCGTCATTGATCTTAAGCCTCGCGTCGATGTTCCTCTTCGCGTCAACTTCCTCTCGACGACGTTCCTCCACACGACTTGTGCAGCCTCTTCCTTGCGGCGGAGGTCGTCCTCTTGTCGCCGTCCTTGATTCTTGATTTTAAACCAGCATTTGCATAAACGAAGCAAGTGGCACCTCACCTTTTGCAGGTGGTGTTGATGGCTGTGCCAAAGCGACTTCCTGTTTCTTACCTTAACGTTGCGGCATCCTGCAGAAGGCGCCGAAGGTAGCGAGGAACCAATGTTGTACGAGACAGCCAATGAGCGCGCGTAGTTGTGGGATATGTACTTCACGACAGCAAATCACCTCACTCACTCGTTATGGTGTGTACGTTTATGTTAATGAGGGTTGATGTACCATTTACTCTCCCACCGTAACATCAACAAATGCATCCCATGTGAGACTTCAGAAATGGTAGCGGCGTTAGCACACAACACTACACACGCGTTCACTGTACTTCACTGATATAAAATCGAAAAATATTGTAATTCACAAACGCTGCACAAACGTATTTTTCCTCAGCACTGCACTTAACATTGGTCAACATAAGCACCGTTAACTGTTCTGCACACATCACAAATGTGGTTCTATGCACTGCACCTGACGCTATATTAATACGACATTCGTTATCATGGCGGCGGAGGGAGCGTCGCCTTTTTTGTGGCCTCAAAAACTACTCTGACTCGTGTGCTCTTCATCACGTCTCTCACTGCGCCATGTGAGATTACCTTTTGGGATCACCGTCTGGGGTTATCCAACACCGTATATTCTTTCGTGATCTTTGTTAGACAGAACATACAGCAGGTACATAATGGTACATCTTTATGTCACGAGGGTAGCTGTCTCTCTCTCTGGGCCAGATCCATTATGGTCCGCGGGGAACAGCAACCAGAGAATGTTGCTAAGCAACTAGAATGAGATGCCAAGTAGTTGCGGAAACTCACGTAACTTTACATGAATACAAATGTTATAGTTATTATAGGACAATAATATAATTGTTCACAATTATGATTTTTGTTATTGTTACTATCATACTCATTTTTTGGTCCTTTTCTTATTCTTATTCTTATCACTATTATGGTTATCAACATTAATATTACAATGATTAGTATCATTACTATCGTTATTATTGTCAATGCAATCATTATCATCATTCTTATATTATCATTAAGATTATTGTTATTATTATTATTATTACTGTTATTATTATTATTATTATTATTATTATTATTATTATATAATTATATTGTTTATTATTATTGTTATTACTATCATTATTATTATTATTGTTATTACTATCATTATTATTATTATTATTATAATTATAATTAATATTGTGTTTATTATTATTGTTATTACTATCATTATTATTATTATTATTATTGTTATCATTATTATTACTAATAACATGATTGTTATTATTTTTATTACTAATAACATTCTTGTTATCATCATTAACATTTTATCATTATCATTATTACTATCG
>NW_020870195.1:193151-195651 GCF_003789085.1 Penaeus vannamei | reverse complement strand
ACCTCTTTACATTTTCAAAGTTAAAGTTGGTTAATGACTGAAAAAAATATACCTCCTCGTTATATAAAAGAACGGGATATGATATACAACTTCATACCTCCCGGTATTAGATATTTCGATTTATGTTTATCGTAAGCGATATTTCAATATACATGTGAATGCATGGATAGAAAAAGACACCCACTGTATCCCGACTTTAAATGTACCGTATGATTAATAATATCTTCCTACATTTGGCGTCAAAACAAAAGAGAAGTCTAACGGCGCAAACGAGACCTGTGCATTTACAACACGTGTTGAAATGAAGCAAGATAAACGCGCAATGGCTCAGGCAACCCTTCCGCCATGCTCTTATCGCCCGTGCAATCATAATCTCCATCATCGTCAAACCCATATATATTTTTTGCCAACTTTCAGTACCGATTTCTTGTTTAGAATCCGGAACCTGTATTTCCCGGGGGGCTCGTGGCTCGTGGAGGAATATTTTAATTGCTTGAAGCCGACATTAATGCTGATGGAAGGGAGGGATGGTGGGGGAGGGGAAGAGGGGGAAGGGAAGAGGGAGGAAAGGAGGGGGGAGGAAGGGAGGAGGAGGGAGGAAGGGGGAAGGGAGGAGGAAAGCAGGAAGGAAGGGGGAAGGGAGGGGAGGGGGAAGGGAGGAGGGAGAAGGGGGGGAGGAGGGGAAAGGGGAAGGAAGGGAAGGGGGGGAGGAGGGGAAGAGGGAAGAGGAAGAGGGAGGAAGGGGAAGAGGGGGGAAAGGGAGGAAGGGAAGAGGGAGAGGGGAAGAGGGGGAAGGGAGAGGAAGAGGGGAAGGGGAGAGGGAGGAAGGGAAGAGGGAGGAGGGAAGAGGGGGAAGGGAGGGAAGGAAGGGGAGGAAAGGGAGGAAGGGAGGAACGATGGGAGAAGGGAGGAGGGAGGAAGGAAAGAGGGGGGAAGGGGGAAGGCAGGAAGGGTGGAAGGGGGAAAGGAGGAAGGGAAGAGGGAGGGATGAAGGGAAGAGAGGGAAGGGAGGAGTAGAGGAAGGGAAGAGGGAAGAAGGGAAGAGGGGAGGAAGGGAGAAGGGAGGATGGGAGGAAGGAAAGAGGGAGGAAGGGAGAAGGGAGGAGGGGACGATGGGGGGAAGGGAAGAAGGAAGAAGGGGAAGGCAGAGAGAAATGGGTGGGGGGTGGTGGAGAATGGAGGGGATGTGGAGAGAGGAGGGAAGGGGAAGGGGGGGGGGTAGAGAAGGGGGAGGAGGAAAGGGAAAGGGGGGAGGGGAGAAGGATGCTAGAAGACGCAAGAGATACAATAGCGAATTTGCATGTTTAAGGGGGTAATAAACACAGCTTATTTTCGTTTTAAAGCTGGGCGCCATAAGAGGGGGAGGAGGGGGTGGGGGGTGAGGACGGAGTGGGTAGGGGGGCTGAGGAGTGGAGTGGGCAGGGGGGGGGTGAGGGGAGGTGCTTTATACAGCCTCATTAATAAAGCAAGCATGGACGACGGCGATCTAATTAGACTTTACGAGAATCTTCGAGAACGCAGGATGTGTGACGGGAATGAGAGGGGGGCGGGGAGGAGGAGGAGGGGGGGGGGGGGGGGGGGGCTCGATCATCGCGTGTCGCTCCGTCGTCTGCCTCTCGCGCCCGGTTCGGTTTTCCTTCCTCTTTTTCACTGTTTTTAGTACTATTGTTATCATTGCTCTCATATCTTTTTATCATTTTTATCATTACTATTATTCCTATTATTTGTTATCATTTTCATCATTTTTTACTATTTATTATCATCATTCATATTATTTATACTATTACTGTTATTAATGCAATCATTATCCTCCTCCTCCTCCTCCTCATTATTGTTGTTATTATCATTATCATATTACCATTATCATTAACATTAATATCATTATCATTATTGTTATCCTAATTATCATTATTATTGTTGATATAATCTTTAGAATCAGTATTATCATTATCATTGTTACATTATTATGATGATGATTATTTTATCATTATTATCATTATCATTATAATTTTTACCATTGGTATGATTAACACTCTGATGATTGTTCTTTATCTTTATCATCATTGGTTTATCCTTATTGTTATTATTATCATCATCAATATTATTGCTGTTCTTATCATTATCATTGCATTTATCGTTATACTGATTTTTTATTTATAATAGTAATCAATATTCTTATAATTATCGTTATCAGTATTCATTCATCCAATTACAATCATCCGGAAGATTTCTTAGAGTCCTCTTCTTTACCACCTTCAAAAGAGAGAGAGAGAGAGAGAGAGAGAGAGAGAGAGAGAGAGAGAGAGAGAGAGAGAGAGAGAGAGAGAGAGAGAGAGAGAGAGGAGAGAGAGAGAGAGAGAGAGAGAGAAGGGAACGAGAGATGGGGGAGAGAGAGAGAGAGAAGAAGAGAGAGAGATGGCGCGGGAGAGAGAGAAAGAAAGAGAGAGAGAGAGAGGAGAGAGAGAGAGGAGAGAGAGAAGAGAGAGAGAGAGAGAGAGAG
>NW_020870195.1:183151-188151 GCF_003789085.1 Penaeus vannamei | reverse complement strand
GAAATGACAATGATAATAATGATAATGATTATAAGATATGATAATAGTATAATAACATATAATGATATATATAATTGTAATAGAAATACTGATGATTATGAATATCAGAATAGCAATAATGGTGATGATGATGATGATGATAACGCTATGATGAATATGATGACAATATAAAAAGAACACTACTACTACTACTCCTGACAAGTTATGATGATAATGATAACGATAACACAGCAACAACAAAACAACAAATATGACAAAAACAATGACAATAGTATTAATAACAAAAGCGACGGATTATCTCGAAAAGCCCCGTCGCCGCCGTCCCTCCTCGGCGCGACACTCGTCCTTGACGCTCCACATCGCCCTTGTCGCACAGGTGTCAACATATTGCAATATTCTTCTCTCACTCGTGGCTTTTATTCGTGGCTTTCACACGGACGGGCTCTGGGAATGTCTCTACGGGCTGTGTCTTTTTTCTTTTTTTCCTATGTCTGATTTATTCCCGTTTCATCTGTTATCGTTCGTTTGAGTATCTTCTTTTTTCCATTCTCGTCTCTTGACTTTTTTTTTTTACCTTTTCTCTTCCGGTTTCTTTTGCCTTTTTTAACCACTTCGTTTTCGTTTGATTTATTTGTTTTTCTCTTCACATCCGTTTTCTTTACCTCTTTGCTTCCATTTTCTTTCCTCTTCGTTTCGTTTCTATTATTTATTCATCTGTTTTCAGCTTTTGGTTCCCGTGTCAGTTCCTCGTGGCGTGTACTCTTTTCGTTTCTTTTCCTAGCGTTCTAATGACTTCGCTCTCGTTGTTTGTTTTTTTCCCTCTCTTTAGACCTCATCGTTCTTTTCTCTTCCTTCTAAACCTTTCCCTTCCCTTCCCTCTCACTGTTCCCCTCGCTTCCTTCTCCTCGTGCCTCATCCTTCCCTTCTCTTCCCTCTCCTTCCACCTCATTGTTCCCATCAGTTCCCTCTCGTCATACCTCAACGACCCTCTCTCCTCCCTCTCTTCATACCTCCATCTTTCTCTACCTTCCCTTTACCTCATCCCTTCTCTTCCTCTCCTGTTCTCTTCTAGTACCCCCCCCCCCTTCCTCCTCCCCTTCAATCGCGCCTCATGAATTGTTAGTCTGTGTCTGTTGAGCGAAATGGAGAGCGGACATGTCATATGCCAGTGTATAAGCAGACTTACACAGACAGCTAATATTCACCTCGGGAACATCCCTAACATGCTGGTGTTATTGAGTGCGTCTGTACTGATTGTGATGAAGGCGGCGAGGATAATGATGCTAATGATAATGCTGGCGTGTCTGTGGGTGTTCACGTTGCGAGTGGTTGTGGTAAGGAATTGTAATTGTTGGTGAGATTCTTTCTTTATTTATTTATCTATTTTTTTACGAATACTTAGACTGTTGTTGTTTGGTATGACTCACGGCTTTCATGATGAGAATTGATGTAGTGATGTTAATGTTTGTGAAAAAGTGTATGTATGAAATATGGTTGAAGTGATATTTTTACTACGGTGCTCATATGACTGTAAATAATAATAAGACATGGTAACGTGAATGTTGTTGATATGGCTACCGTGATAAAAAGTGATGGCATATTTTGGCAACCTCCTCCCTCCACTTTTCATTCATGCACCCATGTCATTCATCTCCCCCACCCCCTCCATGGGCACTTTCAATTTTTCATTTCTTCCCCATTTTCTCTTCTGGATATTACCTTATTTACTCACAGTTTCCCCTGCCTCTGCCCCGTCCCTCATGTCATATATTCACCCCCTAGTTAAAAGGTATTCTCTTTCCCATCAATACTTCCCTCACTAGCTCTGCATTCTCCTTCCTCATCGCCAACTTTTCCCACAATATGCTCGCTCCAAACAATCACTTTTCCTCCATCATTTCACATTTTTCCCGGTTTCATGTCCCATCAGCCTACCTTTCCCCTAGAGTTTCACTTTTACCCCGGTTTGCACTGGAGCGAAAGGCGGTAGAAAACAGGGCGGGGTAACTGCGGAAGAGAAGGGTGCGAAGAGAGAATAGAATATAAGAAATTCAGGGGAATATATTAGGTATAGAGACGGAGAGAGAGAGAGTGAGAGGGGGGAGAGAGAGAAGAGAAAGAAGAGAGAGAGAGAGAGAGAGAGAGAGAGAAGAGAGAGGCGAGAGAGAGAGAGAGAGAGAGAGGAGAAGAGAGAGAGAGAGAGAGAGAGAGAGAGAGAGAGAGAGGAGAGAGAAGAGAGAGGAGAGAGAGAGAGAGAGAAAGAGAGAGAGAGAGAGAGAGAAGAGAGAGAGAGGGAGAGGGGAGAGAGAGAGAGAGAGAGAGGAGAGAGAGAGAAGAGAGAGAAGAGGAGAAGAGAGAGAGAGAGAGAGAGAGAGAGAGAGAGAGAGAGAGAGGAGAGAGAGAGAGAGAGAGAGAGAGAGAGAAGAGAGAGAGAAGAGAGAGAGAGAGAGAGATAGAGATAGAGAGAAGAGAGGAGAGAAAGAGAGAGAGGAAAGAGAGAGAGAAGAGAAGAGGAAGAGAGAGAGAGAGAGAGAGAGAGAGAGAGAGAGAGAGAGAGAGAGAGCGAGAGAGAGCGAGAGAGAGACAGACAGACAGACAGGGGGGAAGAAGGAAAAATATGAAAAAGAAGACACTGTCACAGCGCGTCCCCCCCCTTCCCCCGAAACGCCATTCGTATCTAAGACATCGACAAGGCTTTAAAATGACATCAAGACTTTTAAAGAATCGCTCTCGCTGACGGAACAAATGGAAAAATTATTCCCCTCAACCTGGACTCCTTCCCCGAGATGTTTGCGCTCCTGTGTTGAGGTTTATGCAAATATTCTTGCGAGCGGGAAAAGGATGGTGTTGTGTCTGGGCGTGTGGGTTGTTGGGGCGTCGTCTGGTTGATAAGTATTTGATATTCACGTGTTAATTTCCATTGAGGATTTGGGTATTTCAGCTACGGCATGAATGCATTTCGGTCTGAAGTTAAAGTTGAGGTTCCTGGGAGGTGAAATACACCGCTGGACTTTATTTAAAATGGTGCTAGTTTCCATCGTCATTCCCGTCGTTTTATGGCGTTATTTGGTACTTTATGATGACTATGAATTGCACTTTGAAATTAACACATTGATGGACAAATGTCATATGCAGCCGCCCGTGAAATAATTAAAAGAGGGATTAATATCATTTGACCTGAAGGATCGTAGGAATTCTCTAATTTGCTAATAGATCGAGATTAATCTATTCATATATTTGATGTAGCTGCAGCTTTTTTTTTCTCTCTTTTTTTTTTTTTTTTCACAAATTAGCAGAAACAGAAATGTGAACAATAATGCTGAAATCTCAGCGCCCTTCATAGTGGCCGGTTTTCGTAGATCCAGGTTTCTATGCAAGTAAAGACTTCATAAGTTGAACTGTTCGATGTAACGACCTGTGGCAGGGACCGGGCTGGCGAAGGGAAGGAAGGAGCCGAATAAAATCAGTGTCGTTGAGCTGTATTCGTAGAGAAAGAGAGAGAAAGAGAGAAAGAGAGAAAGAGAGAGAGAAGAGAGAGAAGAGAGAGAGAGAGAGAGAGAGAGAGAGAGAGAGAGAGAGAGAGAGAGAGAGAGAGAGAGAGAGAGAGAGAGAGAGAGAGAGAGAGAGAGAGAGAGAGAGAGAGAGTGTTTTCCATAGGAATGGGACGAGGAATGTTCCTGCTAACCCGTGTAAGATTACCTGGGACGCAGACACACGCACGCAGGAACACACACACACACACACACCGAAACACGCACACTTACACATACATATATATATACTGCAGGCACGCACGTGCTGTAGCAATAACAATTCATCTAAGCAATGACAGCAAACGTTGTTAATAATCAGATATTGTTCTGTAGGAACCAATTCGTTAATCTGTACAAACAAAGGAATTATCAGAGTCGTAATATTCATTCTTGGCCATTGCAAGCTAAATGGCAGGCCTGATCTTCTCTGTCTGTTTGTCTGTCTGTATGCATGTCTGTATCTTTCTCTCTCTCTCTCCTCTCTTTTTTTCTCTATCTCCTTTCTTTTTTCCCTCTCCTCTCTCCCTGTTCCTCCATTCACTTTCCCTCTCCCCTCCCCTGTCTAACACACGCTCATATATAATACACGGGGGAACGCTTACATGCAGGATAAATCGCAGTAATCCTTATTTAACTATGTATCCACGTGTCTCTTACACAAGGCTCTCATACTTATCACGCTTAACCGGTCTTGGAACGATATTCTTGCTGGTTAATGAGAGGCTAATAATTCTTCTTTTTCGACCCTTTCTTCTCCTTCGCCTTTTCTCCTTGTCTGTCTTAGTCTTTAGATCTCTCTCTCTCTCTCTCTCTCTCTCTCTCTCTCTCTCTCTCTCTCTCTCTCTCTCTCTCTCTCTCTCTCTCTCTCTCTCTCTCTCTCTCTCTCTCTCTCTCTCTCTCTCTCGCTTGCTCGCTCGCTCTGTCTCTCCGACTCTCTCTCTCGTCCATCCGTATGACCTCCTCGTTACCTCACATGTAATGAACACCCAACGCGGGGATTAACCAACGAACAAAATGCCCTTCATGTCAGGAACATATTTGCAGATTTTTATCACTGTTTCATTAATGAGAATTCTAACCCTTCGGCGCCGCCTGGAGTCAAATACTTGACACGTGCACTCCAGCTCCGGGCTTGACAGACCGGCACGTCCCGGTGCGGGCTGACGCTCCCCCAGCCTCTGCTTTATGCGGCGATGCAGGGATTCCCGCTTCGGAGTCTGCGTCGGGCTTTGGCCGCCGAAAGATACGTGGAATTTATACGACTGCAAAACTGTCTTTGTCTCAGTAAGAGAGAGTATTAGTTATGTGTGTTCATATTGCATATGTATATATATATATATATATATATATATATATATATATAGTATATATATATATATATATATATATATATATATATATATAATATATATTATATATATATATATATATATATATATATATATATATATATATATATATATATAT
>NW_020870195.1:178151-180651 GCF_003789085.1 Penaeus vannamei | reverse complement strand
GATGATGATGATGATGATGATGATGATGATAATAATAATAATAATAATAATAATAATAATAATAATAATAATAATAATGATAATAGTAATAATGATAATAATGATAATAATAATAATGATAGTAATAATAACAAAAATGGTAATTATAACAGTAGTAGTAATAATAATGATAATGATAATAGTAATAATGCTGATAATAATAAGGATGATGATAATGATAATGCTGATAATAATATTAATAGTAATGATGATAGTAGTATTGATAGTAATGTTAATGATGATAATGATAAAGGTAATAGTGATAGTAATTATAAAAGTAATAACAATAACAATGATTATGATAAGATTAATAATGCTAATAATGATAATGATGTTAATGATAATGCTAATAATGATAATGATGTAATGATAATGCTATATAATAATGGTAACAATGATAATAATGATAATGGTATTGATAATCATTATGAAAATAATAATAATGATAATAGTGATGATAAGGATAATAATGATAACAATGACAATAACAATAACAATAATGATAGTGATAATGATAACAGCAATAATGATAATGATATAGATAACAATTATGATAATATAAATAACAATTATGATAATGATATAAATAACAATTGCGATAATGATATAAATAACAATTATGATAATTATAGTAATAATGATAGTGCAATAAGTAATAGTGATAATCATTATAATGATAATCATAATAATGATAATGATAATAACAATATGATAATGACAGTAATAACAATTATCATAATTATGATAATGATGATGATAATGATGGCGATGATGATGATGACAATGATAATGATAACGATGATAATGAAATAACAATAACCATAATGATGATAATGATGATGATGACAATAAGAAAAAATATCAATAGTATTGATAATGAGAATAATAATAATGATGATGATGATGATAATGATAATGATAATAAAATGATAAAAATAATGATAATGAATGATAAAGAATAATGATAATGAATGATAAAAAATAATGATAATAATAATGATAAAAATAATGATAATCACAATGATAAAAAATAAGGATAATAATGATGATAAAAGTTAGGATAATGGTAGTAGTATTTTACAGAATGATTATCAATTATAACAACTAAACGAAGAAGATGAACAATAAAAAGATTATAATGAAAATGGAAGCAATAATGGTTACAATAAAAAGTAGGCAGATAAAGAAATTAATCAATAAATACATGAAAAGCGAAAGCCGTAATGGTAATGGCAAAGATACCGTCACATTTATCCGTTCATTTTTAGGAGAAAGGCTGCCTTATTACCACTTACAAAAGGCACTTAGTTTAACACTTTAATTATTTATCATCAAACTTTTTCGGGAACAATTAACTATTATCCTTAAAACGTTTGCCTCCATTTTCTAGAATATCTCATGTTTTCTTTTCAGGGTAATCAGCACATTATCATATCGGAAAAATCTGAATAAAGATATTTCATTATATGAATGCTACGTCTCTCTCTCTCTCTCTTTCTCTTACCTCACTCTCTTTATTTTTTCATTTTCATCTTTCCCTCCCTCTTTCCCCCTACCTCTTGTTCTCCCCTCCACTCCCTAACATCCTCTCCTCTTCCACCTACTATTTCTCTCTCCCTCTTTCTCTCTCTTCGCCACGCCCTCCCTTATCGGCCTCCCTCTCCTTCTCCCCATCGCATAATTGGCGCAATGGATTACCCGTTTAATATATATTTCTGATATCCTATGAATCGCAAAGTCAACAACGCAGTCAGAGCGCCGAGCATGTAACTCATTCACCCGGTAAACAAATGTAATTGTCGAACAAACAAGTCGAAAGCGAAGGGCGGTGCGACGGGCCGCGTCCGCTGGAAAGGCCGCGGCGACAGCGCAGAGTGGGGCCGCTTCTTGGGTAATGAGGTCTGGCGCTGGGATGGGAAGCAGCGGGTTATTGTTGTTGTAATCGGCGTTGTTGATATTGTTGTTGTCATTGTTATTATCACTATTGTTGTTGCAGATGTTGTTATCATTGTTATTATCATTGTTGTTGCTGTTGACATTGTTATTGTTGTTACTATTATTATGATTTTATTTTCAGCTTTTTAATCTCATGTCTGTTGTTGTTGTTACCATGATTATCGTTAACATTATCTTTATGATCATCATTATGATTATCATCATTATCATTATTGTTATTGTTATTATTATTATTATTATTATTATTATTATTATTATTATTATTATTATTATTATTATTATTGTTATTGTTATTATTGTTATTATCATTATTATTATTATTATTATCATTATTATCATTATAATAATTATTTGTAGATTGTTATCATAATCATTATCATTATCATTATCGTTATTATCATTTGTTAACTATCATTACAATTTTCATTATTATTATCTATATTATGATTGTACTACTATCATTATTATCATCAATCAAGTTATCATTATTATTATTATTACTCAT
>NW_020870195.1:148151-158151 GCF_003789085.1 Penaeus vannamei | reverse complement strand
TTTCCTGACCAAGCATCGTGACTTTTCGCGCTCAACCTGATCTATTCATGGACTTCCCATTCCTTTCCCTCTCTGGAGAAGGAAGAACCACTCCTTGGACCACTCTCATCCCCACGTCGCCCCCCCCCCCCCTTCTACCCCCTCAGCCATTCCCTCTGTTGCTCCTCCCAACATTACGCTCCCATCACCCCATCTCCCTCCCCTCCTACTTCCCTTACTCCATTCATCCTTACTCCCTCTTCCCCCATCACCCCATCTCCCATCCCTCCTTCCTTTACTCCCTCCTCCCCCATCCCCCCGTCTCCTTCCCTCCTCCTTTTCTTACTCCCTCCTCTCCCATCCCCTCGTCTCCTTCCCTCCTTTCCTCCTCCCAACATTGCTCCCTACCCCCCTTTCCTTCCCCCACCCCCACGCCCCTGCTCACGCTATGAGGATTCAAAGGTGCCGGAGCCTGAATGCAAATGCCTGAACTATCGAATCTCATGAAGGTAATGTCCGCCAAGACATGCTAGATCTTCTTCCCCGCCGCCTGGATTTGGAAAGAGGGGGGGTAGGAGGGCCATTGGGAGGAGGAGGGGGTGGAGGTAGGGATGGAGAAAGGAGGAGGAGGAGAAGGAAGAAGCGGAGAAGGAGGAACAGGAGGAGGAGGGGCGGTGGCAGTGAAGGAGAAGGAGAACAGGAGAAAACGAGGAGGAGAAGGAGGAGGAAAAGTCGGTGGAGGGGGAGGAGAAGATAGAGGAATTGGTGATGGGGAGGAGGATAGGAGAAGGAGGAAGAGGAGGAGGAGTAGTGAAAGGGAGAGGAAGTAGGTAGGGGGAGATGATGATGATGCGGAGGAGGGTCATGATAGAGAAGGAGGAAGGGGGAGAAGCAGGGAAGAAGGTGGGGGCGGAGGTAGTACAGGTGGGGGGAAAGCAGGAAAAGTAAAGGATGAGGGGAAAAGGGGTGATGAAAAGGGGTAAAAGAGAGGAATTAAACGAGAGGCATGGAAGGTGAGCTGAAGCAGAGAAGGGACAAAAGGAAAGCGGAATGCGATAATGAAAAAAGGTAAATAGATCGAGAGGAAAATGATACGGTGAAAATGGGAAAAGAAGAGATACCACAAGCCTTGAAAAATACATAAAAGATTGGGTGATATATAGGTGAAGGAGGGAGGAAGGGGAAGATAAGAGAAAAAAAAAGATAACAAGAAAGGAAAATGGACGAGAGAGAGAGAAAAAAACGGGAGTTGCAAGAAGACACAGAATGAAAGAGAGGAGAGACATGAAAGACGAGGTGATACAAGGATGGAGAAAATGAGGGGGGAGGGCGGAGGGCGGAGGGCACAGGGGGAAAAGCAAGAGAAAGAAAAAAAATGAAAAGACGAGAAAAGGAAGAAATACTTGAAGGCACCAAATGAAAGGAGGGAGAAACATGAAAGACGAGATGATGCAACAGAGCGAGGAGTTGGAGGGAGTGATAGAACACCGACAGAGGAGAAGGCATGAGGCAAAAAAGGTAGAAAAGGAGAAATGATGCAAGGAGACGTCAAAGGAAAGAGAAGAGGCAAATGGAAGACGAGAGTGGAAAAAAGATGGAGAGAAAACATAAGCAAGAGAGAAACAGGAGCGCGGGGAGACTCGAAATGAAGGAGACAGGAAGGTGTGATGATGGAGGGAGAAGGAGCCAGGAGAGGTGGACAAGAAGAACGAGGAGCGAGGAAGAAGATAGAGCTAAATGCAACGGAGAGGAAGCGAAGGGGAAGCGGAGGCGCCCTCGAAAGCACAGAAGCGGACATTATGATAACGCAGATAAGACCAGAGAGCAGGAACGCCCAAAGGGATCCATTGCGATAACAGCGAGCAACTTGGACCGGCTGGGCGCTCGTGCTCGCCAATGAAAGAAAATGAATAACACACGCAGAGGGGGATGAAAGGGAGAGGGAGAGACAGAGAGGGGGGGAGAAAGAGGAGAGAGAGGGAGAGACAGAAGGGGGGGGAGAGGAGAGGGAGGAGAGGGAAAGGGAGAGGAGAGGGAAGGGGAAAGTGGAAGTGAGTGAAAGTGAAAGTGAAAGAGAGAGAAGAGAGAGAAGGAGAGAGAGAGAGAGAAGAGAGAGAGAGAGAGAGAGAGAGAGAGAGAGAGAGAGAGAGAGAGAGAGAGAGAGAGAGAAAGGAGGAGGGGGAGGGCAAAATGAACGACGATGTCCGATTGCACGCTGGCCCTCCAGAGTGCAACACGAATGAGACAAAACGGCCGGAGATAATTAATTCCAGTCCGGATTTTAACCGTAAAACAGCCCTAAAACAACCCATTCGCAGAAACATGAAAGTTAGACATAAAAGGCTGGTTTGACGTAAAACCTTCGACTGTGACTCCAATAACTGCAACCGAAAGTGCAATTCATGATATTGTGGTAAACATCCTTAAAAAATATATAATAAATAAAATGAAAAATAAAATAAATAAATAAAATTAAAAAATGCACGAAAAAATAACAAGAGAAAAAAAGGATAACAATTTGAAAACAAAAGTCAGAAGCCACATCACGGTTTTCTTACACCTTCCCGACGAGGTCCTTTGGCCCCGTGGTCAGGGAGGAGGCTCGACCTACGTGTTGGATGTTAATGAGTTACCTGTGAGGCTGCTAATTGGACGCCCGATCCTCTTGTACCTGGGAACTTGGCCAATCAGTGGGGCTGACCACGTACCTGGAATATCAATTATTAAATTTTAACTCTTTTATATCCATTTATGTTTTATCTTTGCTATCCTCATTTAACTGTTTCATTTTTTAAAGATTACTGTGCGTGGGCTAATTGTCAGTAACGTCCCCATTATCGTCATTAGTAAGCATTACTGTTTACATTGCCATTATGATTTATTATCATGATCATTACCTTAATAATAAGAATAAGAATGGTCATGATGATAACAATGATGATGGTAATAACATTAATGATAATGGTTATGACCGTAATAATGATGATGATGATAATAATCAGATGGTGATGGTGATGATGATGATGGTGATGATGATGATCATCTGGTTATTATCATTATTATCATCATTATTACCGTCAAAATCATTATCATTAATATTATTACTCTCATCATTATCATTAATATTATTACTCTCATCATTATCATTAATATTATTACTCTCATCATATATTATATTATTACTCTCATCATTATATTATTAATTATTATTACTCATTTCATTATTATCATATCATTATTTATTACCAGTATTATATTAGCATGTGCGATTGCCATTATCAATTATATTATCATTAATTACTACATCATCGCGATTGATGTCATTATCAATATTAACATCATTGTCCTTTTTATCATCTTCTTATCATTATAATTACTGCAACCATCATCGCCATTGTACCTTACCGTATATTTTTTCAGCAAATATCCCGTTCGCACATCCACACACTAAAAAAAAAAAAAAAAAATCAGGAATATGGAACTGAGACGAGGATGCGAACCTCGGGGTGAATCGCCTGAGGTATTGGTCTCGCGTCCCCCGCGCTGGCCGTCCCCGCGCCCCCTGTGTGCCGCAGCCCCCGCCCCTTCCCGAGAACCTGTGTGTCTCTAGACTTGATTTCCTGGCGTGGTCACGTGAGGTCACTCTTCCCGGGTGCTTTTCCTTCCTCATTTGCATTCGCTTGCATCCTGTTTTGTTAGATTTTTTTTTTTAACTTTCTATCTAACTTGTATATCCATTTCTATTCATTTTTTTTCCGAATAACTTTGCGCCAGTTTTCGTCGCTTTTGTCCTTCAAAATTCTCTACTTTTTCTTCCCTTATCTTTTAATGTCCACTCATTTCCAATCCACTCATTCCTCCACTTACCTCCCAGCCTCATTCTTTTCCCTCTGCCTGTCCCTCATTATAAAGTGTAATCCGGCTTGTCATATCACAAAGCGGGGAGACGGTGGCAGTCTTGTGTGGTAATGCGAGGTGATGAGAAGCGGCCGTTTAACACCTCGAGAAGCGCTGTGTTTCTCTTAATACCTGTTTAGCGTTAAAAGGGAGAGGGCGGAGGCGTCTGGAGTGCAGAGTCCGTAATAATAGCTTGTAGAGTATAGTATTTAGCTTCAGGATCCAGAAAAAATGTTTCCATTGAAGTACTTTGTTAGGGCTAAGAAGGAAAAGCCGCCGTGTTTACAGGCAAATTCCTAATTCTACCATCGAGTAGCACAGGAAGTATCCACGGAAATAGAAATCCACGAAAATGGGAAACTGCGATAGCAATAAAACGGATTCAAGTGCCTCCTCCCAGCTGGAGCGAAAATACAGGCCACAGCAAGCAGTAACAGCTCGGCCAGAACCCACAGCCGGGAAGCAAAGCGCGAGACTCGAGCAGCAGCGCGAGAAAATGGCCAAGACAAAGGGCCCGGAAGCGGCGTAGGTGGGGCCTTAAGGAGGGGCAGGAGCACGTAGCTAATATTCATAAACGTCTTACCAAACTCTATTTTAAAGGAAGTTAGAAGCGGAAAAGGGAGAGGAAAAAGTTTGGCCAGCAGAAATTAACGTTTTTTTCAGGTAAAGATATAAAAAAGGAAACTTATGTTAATGTACTTTACTCTTTATAACAACATCGATAATGTCAAAATTATAGAATGATAGAAATGAGATCATTTAGCAGTATCACTGTTGTCAGTAGTAGCAGCAATAAAGTCCTATGCCTAACTTACTTTGCTCACCGTGGAATTTCAATTGTATTTACTCAATAGATTTAACCTGTATTCCAACCTGTTAATAACTTCATAATAAGTAGAGTTTTTGGATTTCCATTTAAATCATATTGAGAGTCGGCGTTCGCACCATCATTTTCTGAAGGAATTGGCGATGCCTCGTAAATCATGCTTACATAAGGGTATGCATGGAAGCGCCCTCGTCCTCTGCAGAGGAAATGAGACCGATGCTGAACGGGGATCATAGTGCCATCCTAATCACCGGAGATTAGAATTAAAACAGAATGTTTCTGTCGCATGTAGGATATTTCATTTCCTACATGCAATGCGATATACACATCTATCTATCTGTCTATCCATACACATATACGTGTAGTTGTATGTGTGTGTGTGTGTGTGCGCGCGCGTGTGTGTGCTTGTTTGTGTATGTATATGAATACATGCATGTATGTATGCATGTATATATGTATGGTTACATGTATGTATGTATGTATATATGTATGGTTACATGTATGTATGTGTGTATGTATGTATGTATGTATGTATGTTTGTATGTATGTATGTGTGTGTGTTCTGCATGCATGCATATATGTCTGTATGTATGTATATATGTATTGTATGTATGTATGTATGTATATATGTATTGGTTACATGTATGTATGTGTGTATGTATGTATGTATGTTGTGTCTGCGTGTCTGGCATGCATGCTGCATTATATGTCTTGCTATTGTATGTATATATGTATGTATATGTTGTATGCACAATATATACGTATTATGTATAAAATATATGCATGTATGTATATAGGCATTATTTATGCACAGTCAAACAGATGAGATAGACCTGTGTCCCGCATTACTTTAGGAGGCCGCACATTTATATCCTGCAAATGAATGTCCCTCGAGAGGAACATCCGCTTTTGTAAAACGCGCTGACTTCACTGCTTCCGGCATGGCCACGTGACTAAAAACAGTGAAGATGAAACCTAAAGAGAAGAGTCTTAAGAAGGAAAACCCCGGAATACGTCGCTTACGTGCAATATAAGATAGAACTCCGCGCTCCGTTGATTTGCTTACAATCCCTTGACGAATCTTGCCGTAATGAGAATGATGATATAAAAGTGTATTGCAATGGCACCATTTCCATATGACTCACCAACTGGTCCTCCTGCAACCGTCTGCAATGACCGTTATCCATCAAGCCAGAATACAGGGGATATTTGCTCGAAAGCAGGAAGGCCGACGGATGCCCTTCATGCATTCATTCATCATTCATGCAAAAAAACCCTTCATGTAGTTGCTTGCCAAATATGCGTACTTGCAAGGACGTGTTATTTGGGTTTCATTAAGGACGTAGGAATTCTTTTCTGTTTTGTAAGGACTTTGTTTTGAGGTTTCATGTATGAATAATCCACTATTTATCTATATGTCCTTTCATTAAGAGATAGGTATAATCAAATGGTTATAATGTCACAAAATATAGTAAACTTTTTTGTTTTCCCATCGTAGGAACATTCACCTACGGTAACCTTTTTGCTCAAAACTCCCCGTTCTTGTCAGCCATTCGATGTGTGTAATTTTCCATGTGGTTAAATGTACACAGCCCCCATTCAGACTTATTCCATCAATATCTTATTATCTTTATTCTAGCTATGAATAATGAGCCATGTAACCGATAAAGCTGTATGTATGTATGCATATGAATAGCACTTATTACTGGATAATTACTTCAGTCAGTATCTCTGAATATGTATATCTATAAAGAAATGATATATATGACTGAACCGTGGAAAGCAAGCATAACATGCCTACTGAAGAAGAGTATTTTACATAAATTTTGTTGCCTAATTTGAATATTCGTTATTTTTCTTTTCAGTGAAGCATACAAGCTGGAGTAGCATATTTCGTCCGCTTTTTACAGGCCAGAATCTCTCGTCCCGGTGTATTTTTAACACATACCAACTGACTCCAGTTATTTCAGGCTGAGAAATTCGGGATTGAAAAGAGAGAAAAGAGCGAGCGAGCGAGCCAGAGAGAGAGAGAGAGAGAGAGAGAGAGAGAGAGAGAGAGAGAGAGAGAGAGAGAGAGAGAGAGAGAGAGAGAGAGAGAGAGAGAGAGAGAGAGAGATGAGAGAGAGAGAGAGACGTGGGGGGGGGGGAGAGACGACAAGCAGGCAAACACAGAAAGAGACAGTGAGAAAAACAGATAGTTGACGACAGACAAATTTGCATAGAAGTACAAAAGGTGCATAACCATGTTTCACAGGGCCCGTTGAGAACTATATATACGCATATATCTATATGAATATGCATACTTACACATTCACACACAGACACACATAATCATACATGGCCAATATCCACCAAAATGCGGATGTCTCATAAGAATGCTGGCTAAGTCATCACCTTGCGGTCAGAATTTACAAACATAAAAGAGATCTCGTCCCTGGGGTGGGAAGACCTTCACAACGGGGCTCTCCAGACAACGATCGTGTACAGTGTTGGCTTTGGGAAGGCCGCGCAGTTTGCAAAACGGATAATGGGGCACGTCCTCTGCCCGAGACACTTGCCAGACTGGCCGGTACCCCAACCGAAGACGCTCACTCACCACATTGTGTCTGCGCATCATGAGCCCATGGCGACGGTATTTGTGCGCACAATTCCCAAAATGTTCGTAGTGTTGAATGGAAACACTACTATCACGTTCGACATTCCTACGATTCACTATGAAACTATTCAGGATATTAGGAAGAGGGCATGACATGTATATCCAAGGCATTTCCAGGGCACAAACAGTCTTAACAAGATTGCCCACAGTGTCATTGCTCACGAGTCCGACGTGAAAAGGCACCCATATAACACACAACAAGAGTCAAAGATCCTAGTATGATCACAACTTCGTTCAGCCCCCTCTGAGTGAGGGGAATGACTGCATCATGGCACGTGCCGCGCTCTCGTCTGCTGCAGAGAGGTGGTGGGCAGCGGAAACAGCGGCAGACACTCTAGCGATGGCCTCTAGTGCCAGTTGCTTCTGCTGGAGTGGAAGGTCAACCTTGGAGATCGGAGTGAATGGGACCTCTGGAGGAGATACTCACGAAGGCGGTAAGCTAGGATCTTGATGACATTGGAGTTGCAAGGTGCGAGGCGGGGAGAGTAAACCCTGTCGACGAGAGGGGGCAAATTTAGCTCGGACTGCATAGTAACTACCCTGGGTGAAGCAGAGCAACCAGGGATGAACCGCATGACTGTTTTTTTTTTTTTTCCAGAGGCTCCAGTGCTGACTTACAGAGTCGAAAGAGAGTTGGGGAAAGGTCGTCGACAACAGATCTCATGTACATCACATAGATGATTTTGGCCAAAGAGGCTTAGAGAGAGCGAGAGCCAGAATAAAGCAGACGATTTGCATAAGCAACTAAATAAGTGATTAGCACTGATTTGTTTAATTTCTTGACTCACGGCAAATCATCGCACAGATGAGAAGGCCCAATCCAGCTGGCTTCAAACCGGGATTCGCTTACGAACGGTCGACTGTCGCATGAGGAGCACCGGGTTAGGACTAAGGCCCGTACGTTTGAAACCTTTCGCCAGGGGTGCCATTCGATTTCGCCGGGCGATCGGGTGGCAAGTCTTCGCCAGGCGATCTTACGCCAGGGCTGAAGTTCAGTCGTATTGGAACAGCCTGGGGACGCGAAGTCGCGAGAGCCCTCCCTCTCCCGTGATTGAATACCATTTTCTTGTTTTCAAATTATAAATTAGTAACATATTTGTGTATGATATGATATAGGAATCACATTGAAATTTTGAAATATATGAAATTTACAATTTATTATGAAATAACGTATATATGTATTTTTTTTTTAAGACCATCAATGTTTCAGTCGAGAGCTCAAGACATCAGCTGTATCACCCCCCCCCCTCCCGAGATGACTTAGAATCAAGTTGTTGTTATTTTGGTTGTATGGATATTTTTCTTTTCATAAACATTATCATGTTTTGATGATGGCATGTTTACTACCGGCTATAGAAACATAGCTGTCGTACTCCACTGCTCGGCAATGAGGCGTGTCTAACCTAATCTAACCATGACCTTGTAGCCCTACAGTTCACTATTTTATATCGGTTAGGTATAGTAAAATGATTAATTTTTAACTCCTTTGTATACAGTGAGGCTATTACGGAGATAACATTATCGTCTTCTCCCGAGGTTAATAATTAAGCTTAGGTTATGTTAGGTTAAGTATGGTAAGATAATATACTATAAGGTAATATGATATAGGTAAAGTACGGTAAGGTAATATAATTCTAAAAAGTCCCTGCTAAGTACCAACAATTTACTGCACATGGTTATATAAGGCACTGAAGATGTAAACAAATTTGCATTTCCCGCGTTTTCTCAGTCGCCGAAGCGCTAGATTTAACAGGAATACAAGATGTTAGCGCCTGGCGATCCTTTTCATTCGCCAGGCCTGGCGACCGCCCGCCTTGGCGAACGTTGAGTTTTAAAGTAAGGCCTCCCTCACTCAGAGGGCCTAAGGCTCGTACTTTTAAAACCTTTCGCCCATGTTGGCGACTGACTGGCGATGCTGCGCCAGGCGATCATCTGTGTGAGGGAGGCTTTACTCTAAATCCAACGTTCGCCAAGGCGGGCGAACGAAAGGGATCGCCAGGCTAACATCTTGTATTCCTGCTAAATCTAGCGCTTCGACGACTGAAATAACGCGGGAATCGCAAATTTGTTTACATCTGCAATGCACAGGTCACCATGGCAACCAGCACCGAAGTTTGTCGTTCCTCTCCCATATCCATTTTGGATTAAAAAAAACTACGGGACCTCATAGAGGACTGTATAGAGGCCGTTTTAATTCCTAACCTAACTCTACCTTACCTTGCCTAACATAACCATTTTATTATACCTAATTGATATAAAATATTGAACTGTAAGCTTACAAGGGTATCATTAGACACGCCTCATTACAGAGCGGTGGAGCATATGACAGCTATGTTCTATAGCCCGTAGTAAACATGCCATCTCAAACACTTTTCGTAACATTGTGAAAGGATTGCCTAAAAGCGCTAAACTTAAATGAACTAAATAACGCGGGCAAATACCAAATTTTTTTTGACATCTGCAATGCACAAATGGCAACTCGATTTTCGTTTTCCCACATCCATTTTCAGTTCCTACGGGATCATAGAGGACTGATGATTCCTAACCTATCTACCTACCTTGCCTTGTAACTGATATAAAATGTAATTTACGGGGAAAGGCACGCCTCTTTACGAAACCTTTTCTATCCGAGTAAACATCCA
>NW_020870195.1:138151-140651 GCF_003789085.1 Penaeus vannamei | reverse complement strand
TTATTATTATTTTATTATTATCATCTTCATTATGTTAATTTTATATTCATTATTATTATCTTTCATTCATATTGTCATTATTATTGCTTTAATTTTATAATCATGATGATAACAGTAATGGTAATAATAATGATAATGATCACTGCAATGATTATAATAATAATAATGGTAATGATGTTAATGATAATGATAATAACAATAAAGACGATAATAATCCCTAACATTCATGATAATACTGATAATAATAATAATGATAATAATGATGATGATAATAATTATAAAAACATGATAATGATTATGATACTAATAATCATGACAATAATAAAAATAGTAGTTATAATGATAATGATAATAAAAACATGATGATAACAGTACTACTACTACTCCTACTACAACTAATGAAAACAATTATAATAATATTAATGATAATAGCAATGATGGCAATCATTATAATAATGATAATAATAATAATTGGTTAGTTAGTTTCTTGGTTTGTTCGTCGGGTACCAGGATAACTCAAATATTATGGTCCGGATCCAGGATTTTTGTAATGATTTCATCAGTTACCCCTATTGCCTTGGCAATAGAGATATATATTATTATCAATATCGTTATTATCATTATTATCATCCTTATTATAATCATCATTGTTACCTCCAGAAATGTTTTGGTAGCGTTGGTTAGTTATATTGCTTGTTGGTAAGCAGGGTGACTGCCACTGAAATTTGGTGGTGATCCGGATCAAAGATTTTTTAAAGAATTCATTAGAATTGCGACTTTCAAAATTTCTTTTTATAATAATAATTATTATCATTATCACTATTAATACAATTGTCATCACTATCATTTTTATCGATATTGTTATTGTTATCGTTATTATTATCATTAATATTATCATTATTAATCTATTTCTTCGTTTGAATATTCTAATTGGATTTGTGACCCTATTGCCTTGGCGGAGGTATGCTCTCTCTGAGTGCTTCTAGTTATTATTATCATTGTCATTGTCATTTTTCTATATTATTATCTTCGATTTATTGATAATATTATCATTATCATCATTATCATGATCATTTTCTTAATGTTATTATTATAATTATTAATATCATCATCATTATTGTACTACTAGTATTATTAATGTTGCTGTTATTATTTTCTATAATTATGAGAACTCTCATTCTTTCCCTGTTTCTTGTTCTTCCTCTTTTTATAATTGTTATTACCATCATTTTCATTATTATCATTTTTGTCCTGATCATGATTATTATTTTTATTATCATCATTATGATCACGATTATGAATACTATTATTATAACTATCATCATTTTCGTTATCATTATCATGTTAACTATCATTATCATTATAATCATTGCCATTATTATCATTATAATCATTATAATCATTATCATAATTATCATTATCATTATCATATCATTATAATCATTATCATTATTATCATTATCATTATCATTATCATAATTATCCTCATTATCATTATTATGATGATTATTACTACCATTATTATTATTACAATTATTACTATTATTATTATTATTATTATTTTATTATTATTGCTGTTGTTGTTGTTGTTGTTGCTGTTGTTGTTGTTATTAGTATTAGTATTATCTTTATCATCATTACCATTATTGGTATTATCACCAGCATCATCATCATTGTTGTATATGTTGTTTTCGTTATTATCTTTACTATTCGTGGTAGTATTATCATTGTTATTATTTCTATTATCATTCTTCGTCTCTCTTATCTTTATTATTATCTTTATTTATTATTGTTTTTATCATTATTATTATCGATACTGATATGACTATTGTTATAATAATAACTATTATTCTTATCATTATTATCTTTATCATTATTATTGTCAATACTATTATTATTATTGTTGTTATTGTTGTTGTTGTTGGTGTTATTATCATTATTATCATTATCATTATTATCATTATTGGTGTTGTTGCTGTTGCTGATTTTATTTCTATTTATGGTAGTAGTACTGTTACCGTCAATATTGTTATTATCATTATTATATATGCCATTAATTTTATTATTATTTCTATTATTACTATTATTATCCTATATAGAAATATATATATATATATATATATATATATATATATATATATATATATATATATATATATATATATATAAGAAAACAAAAGGGAGGGAGAAAGAAAAAGAGAAAGCAAGAGAGAGAGAGAGAAAGGAAAAGAAAGCTGCAGCCTCTTCCCCCCCCCCCCTGCTTCGTTCCCGGCGGTCGGGCGTCGCGCGTCACCCCGGTTCATTTCCGCTCCTTCTTCTGTTTCGCTTCACGTCCCCCTCCCCCTCCCCTCCCCCCCCCACCGGGCAACAAGTGGAGGGTACACAATCAAGACCTGTTGATCCTTCCATCCTCCCTCGTCTCCCCCCCCCTCCTCCTTACTCCTCTCCTCCCCCTCCTTCCTCTTCTACTCTCCCTTCTTCCTCCTCTCCCCTCCTCCTC
>NW_020870195.1:110651-113151 GCF_003789085.1 Penaeus vannamei | reverse complement strand
ATCTTAGGCCTCCTTGCGGTTCCAATTCGTTCAATCCAAGTTCCCGAATTACAGGTACATAACACTCCTTCGACCAGTTATCACCCTCGCCCTCACCTCCCACAATCTCTGGAATTCGACTTCCAAATCCTGATGACTCTGGATCTTTACTTTCTCCCTCTCAGTTGCTCTCTTATCACCAGGACAGCTGTGTCGATCACCAGGCAGGCCACTGAAGTTTTGTCCACTGCTGCAATGTCTGGGCGCTTTGCCTTGATTTAATTTTGTCATTTCTCATGACTGTTTCTGATGTGTGTTCGTGCCATTTCGAGGCACAAGGGGTTCCCATGTTTGCATTATTCCTTCTGCACAACCCTGGTAACGTTGCCATGTCGCCTCTTTATTCCGTCTGTGCCAACTTTCTGAACTCACAAATCAGATGCTTTACTGTTTCATCTCTTTCTCCATAAAGTCTACATAAAGATATGTTTTGTTTCTCTACATCAGGGGTTCCCAATCTGGGGGATATGGCCTCCAGGGGGACCACGGGGTACTTTCTGGGGCTATGGAGCAATAATGTCGAATTAAACTAAAATTTATCTCATCCACAGTACCTGCATATAATTATCTTTCACGTATCAATAAATTGAAATCCTTCCACAGTGCTCTTGCCTCATAGCTACTGACACCATTACACCATTCATGATTAGTATTAACTAAGTCTGAAAAAATGTCACTGAACGAGGCCTTGGAGATGATCGTATATCAGTCGGGGGCCACAGAATGACAAATGTTGAGAGCCATGATGTTTCACTGCATTTGTTCCAAGAGCCTGGTCCGGCACCGTAATGGCCATCCCCCCACTCTCCCTCTCCAAGCCTCCCAGCCCCAACCACAGCTACAACTTGTCCATATCAGCAACTCCCTCTCCTTCCCTTATCCTCCTTCCACTCATCGACTTGCCTTCGATCTTTCCAGCGCTCCCTTGCTCCTCGCCCATTCTTTCTCCCAGGTTCTTCAACGTCTTCACCATGAATCACTTTCTGGCTGGCAGCTTCATCGAGTAGCGGCACTTCTGTCTCTGTTAGAGAGAACCCTAAGCTATTCTTAGTACGGACGCAATTCTCTACATTTTCAAGCACCTTTCGCCATTTTTCCCGTTGATATATATCCGGTCAACACTATCCCTTGGGTGCAATGCCCTGTACATGGTCATCTTTTTCCTGGTTTTACGAGCGATGTTTTGCACGTCTGCTTTCGTCCAATTCAAAATTCCCGCTCCATAACTCATGCCAAATACAGCCTCATGCATCCATTGGACCTATCATATTGCTGCCATTTAATCTAGACTTCATCACTCTTTTCAGACGCCTGAAGCTTTCTGCTGTAAATCACACCTTCATTCCCTTGTTCTCAGTGATATCCAGCTTCATGGTTTCTAGGTACTTATTCCCTTCCTGGTCCATGCATTTCACAACCTCTCCTTTTGAAAACGAAATTCCCTCAAAATCCTTCAATTTTCCACGGTGCTTCAGACTTCCTAATTCCAGATCCCATGCAAATATCAGTACTAACCAGATACAGATTGTGTAAGCCAATTTTTAAAAAGTAACTTCCTGTCCTCGATCAAAAGCAACTGACTGAGAGCTAATTTATCTTTTCTTAGTCTATCATCATTTTACTACTACAGTTATCATTAATGTTATTATTAATATTATTATTGTTATTGTTTTTATTATTATTATCCTTATTATTATTATTTTAATTATCATTGTTATTTACATTATCATAATTATTAATATTATCATAATTATAATTATTATTGTATTTACCATCATCATTAGTATTGTTGCCATTATTGTTATTATTATTATCCTTATTATTCTTATTGGCATTATTATTATGGTCAACATTATCATAATGTCACTATTATTGATGATACTTATCATAATCCTTACCTTTGTCATTTTTATCAGCGTTATCATCATCATTAACACTATTTTCATATCCACCAACATTATCATCAGCGTTATCCTGCGATCATACAGTAATCATACGGTTCTCGTTTCAATTATCACCTTCACTATTTCCAACTGCAATAATATGCAATAATATTAGTAGTACTAATAGAGGTATTAACATTGTATACTCCCACGGTCGATGTTGTTATTGTTGTTTCATCATTATCATTCTAACACAGTTTCTCCCGCAGCGAGATGTCATTCTAGAACGGAGCTGCATTAATCAAGGTGACAGCTCCAGCCAGCCACGGGGAATTAGTGACACGCTGACTGTGTTTCCGAGAAGCTGCTGACTTCCCTGGCTCGCTTGCCTATTCGCTCGCCTTCGGTCCGGTGTCGCGGATCCCCCTCGTCTTCAGGAAGCTGTTTGTCGGATTGCAGAATGAAATCGGTCTCATTTACTATAGTTTCCCCTGCAAGGTAGAAGTCCAGTATTAGCAAAGGTAGCTGGATGCTTTAGTTTGTGTTGTAATGTTTTGATTCGTCAGAGAGGTTCGCGC
>NW_020870195.1:95651-103151 GCF_003789085.1 Penaeus vannamei | reverse complement strand
ATCATTGTCAATATTATCATTATCATCATGAATATTATCACCATTATTATCATCAATCTAATTATTGTTGTTATCAATATTCTTATCATAGATATTAATGCTATCATTGTTATCATTATTCCTATAAAAACATTAGTATCATAATCACCAATATCATTGCTATCGTTATTATTACCGTTATGATTTTCAGTTATTTCATTTTTAATATCGTCATCATACTGTCATCGTCATTTCATCAACACCATAACCAAATCATCACCATCGTTATCACAACTATTACCCTTATCGTTATCATTACTTCCTCGAATCTCCGTTTCATACATCTTCGTCGCTGCTTATCTATTTCATAATCCCCTGGTGATAGCCGGCATTCTCGTTCGTAATATACTGCTGCCAGGACGTGGGGCGTAAATCTTTCTCTTTTGAGTTACACGCCGGTCTTTTTCCCATCATGAATATTTCCCGCCCGCTGTAATGCTTCGTTTTAGCGTATTGCGAAATCTTGTGTCGGTTCTCGCTGCCTGGCTCCAGCGGATTCACCCTGCTCCTTAAGCGGGTATTCGAGTCTATTTTAATCTGTTTTTTTTTTTTTTCTGCTGGTTGTTATAGGATGGCAATGACGCTAGGCACTTTCTATGGGCTGTGAGATTTCTACGAAAAGCGCTAACTGTTATCCCTGTTTTACCTGTTAATAACGCTCGTCACAATCCCAGTGATAAATGATTACTTGCACTCGTTACGATCTCTTAGTCAAATGATTACTAGAACAAGTACCAATCTCTGTTCTCAGCCTCAATAATCGCTATAACTAATCCCTTCCCTAAAGGCATGAGGATCATTACAGCTAATCTCTGACACTTGAACACCAGCAGATATTAGGCCCTGATGGCAAATGTCTGTTTTTTTGCGCGGCGTCAGCAACATCACGGAGGCGAGGCGAGAGACTGAATCAGCTGAGCGTCCGGATCAGCTGAGTCTGGATTGTCATTATTATTATTATTATTATTATTATTGTTGTTATTATTATTATTATTATTATTATTATTATTATTATTATTATTATATATTTATTATTATTATATATTATTTATATTATCATTTTATTATTATTATTATTATTATTACTATCATTACTGTATTATAATATTATATTATCTATTTGAATAATAATAATAATAATGATAATAATAATAATTATAATGATTATTATTATTATTATTATTACATCATTATCCTCCTCCTCCTCATTAATCAATACCATCCTTTCTTTTATCATTATCATTTTCATAGTAGTAGAAGTACTTGAAGTAGTGGTTAATATAGTCTTCCTCATTATTGTTCATTATTAGCCTTAATAGTAGTATAATTATCATTACTGTTATATTTGCCCTTGTTATAATTATCATTATCATTATTATCATCACAATTTAGTAGCAGTTAATTGATTCTTTTCATCAGATTTCTTTTAAATAACTCTTATTCTAATATCATCATCATCATCATTAGTATTGTTATTACTATTGTTATTATCATTAGGTGTTGTTATTATCACTGTTATCATTATAATCTTTATTTATTTATCATTATCATTTTTGTTATTATTATCATTATTATTATTATTATTATTTCAGCTAATGCTCTTGCTGTTGGAATTGCCATCTTTACTCCTATTAGGCGTCATAACAAATGACGAAGGGCTAAATCTCTCTCTTACATCTCTAACACCTTCCTCAGGATCCTTGCAGTTCCTAACAAGGCAGTCTTTTGAAAAGCTCCGACATCGCCGGGTACTCCAATTCTGTGCACCTGTCATATCCTTTTTCACACTTCCAAGGGCACCCACAACCACAAGAACAACATGCACCTTCTTCAGCTGCTTCTGGGTCAGGTTCATACCATGTTCTAGTGCAATTTTCTTACACGGTTTGCAATGAATTTTCTTTCCCGCATTATCATGGCATCTCTTGCACTCTTTCTGAGCTAATTTGTCACGTTCACCTATCATGTGTTGCACACTTTCTCCTCTCTTCCCACACATTCTACAAAGGGTATTGTCAATACTTTTATCAATGTGGTGTTTTACAGTTTTTGTTCTGATCGCCTGTCTCTGTCTCAACCTTTAAATCACTCCTGACTAGCCAATTCCAGGTTCTGTCCTTATCTACCTCCTCCGGCATTTCCCTGATGAACTGCCACCATCCTTTCGTCGCCTGTAGCCATCCGTCGTTTGAATTCACTCTTACTGATGGTACTTTCTGTTTCAATTGTTCCTGGCGTGCGAACCCACTGAATATTTTTTCGTAGAATTCGTTACCGTCCTTTCTCTGTACTTCATCTTCTGTTTTCCATTTTATTCATTTCCAGCTCGAATTCTGACAAAGCTACCCCTGAGTCAAAGCTACCCCTTAATCTCCATTCTCTAAACATTCTTTGTAGCCTCTGCTGGGCCTCCGTCTTCGTCAAACTTACTTCTATAAAAGTTTTCCATCACTTCCTTGTTTACTCTTTATTCCACCTCGTCCTGCCAGTAGTACGATAACGACCAGGTCCTCGCGCTCACCTGAGGAACACCTGCCGGACGAGGAGCCTTCACTTGAAGCTCCAGCTCCATTTACGTCGTTGTAGGATATACTATGATTTGATATTTAGCACTCCTATAAAGGTTTGGTGAATTTAAGGTTGCACTACCACCAGTGTTTTTATCAAGACACCAACTCTAGGGAAGTTGCCAACCATGCTAAAGTCCCTCCAACCCATGAAACAGACTTGCCGCGCCGGACGCCAACCCGGTACTTCTTGGTCTCGGGGAAAGCTAATAGGTGCTACACCTTTCTCAAGGGCGACCTCGAGGTAGTCGTGGCAGAGGGGGTAACCTCATTATCCCACGTCGAAACTCCACAGCCGGAAGTACCCAGGCCAAATCATTATTATGATAATCATAATGATTATCAATATTACTATCTGCAATATTATTATTGCTGCTGATGTTGTTGTCATTATTCTTTACGCAATTACTATCGTTACCTTCATCATTACAATTATCTTATTAATTACTGCTATTAACAGCAGTAGATCATATTCTTATAAAAATAATCCAGAGAATATCTTGGCATAACTTGGATGCTATAAATTCGTGATCCGGATACAGGATCTTTGAAAAAGGATTGCATCAGGTTACCATATACACCGGGGGAACTATTATCATATTACCTTTATCATCTCCACCAATATACTTGAGAATGAGGTGATTTTAACACAATTCTTAAAATTAAATATACATATACGTCTGTGTGTGTAAGTATATATGTGTGTGTGTATATAAAATACATACATGCATACATATATATATATATATATATATATATATATATATATATATATATATATATATATATATGTATATATGTATATATATATGTATATATATATATATATATATATATATATATATATATATATATATATATATATATATATATATATATATATATATATATATATATATATCTATATATATATATATATATATATATATATTATATATATATATATATATACTATATATATATATATATATATATATATATATATATATATATATATATATATATATAATATATATATATATATATATATATATATATATATATATATATATATATATATATATATACATATATAATATATATATATATATATATTAATATATATATATATATATATATATTATATATATATATATATATTATATAATATAGTCGTACACGCAGACACACACACATACACACACACACACACACAAACATGCACACACATATATTCATTAATATACATATTTGTTTATTTGAAAATCTATTCTATGTGCATGTTTGAATTAGTTTGACCGTATTCTGGCTTATCCTCGCATCTACTCGCTCTGTCTCTCTTTAAATTCCCTTCTCCCTTCTTTCTCTTTCTCTCATTTGCCTTTTCTCCTTCTCTTCCCTCTCTCGCTCTCTCTCTTCCCCTCTCTCTCTTTCTCTCTCTCACTTCCCCTCTCTCTCTTTCTCTCTCTCTCTTTCTCATTTTCTTTTCATCGCTCCCTCCTCCTCCCGTCCCCCCCCTCTCGCCCGCTTCCCCAAACGCAGCCCCCATGTCCCTCCGCACGCGCCCGGAGAGGACTTCTGCGGGGCCGCCGGCGAGGGAGGGCGAGGGCGCCGGCGGGAGGCGAGGCGAGAAGGGCGCCGGCGGGAGGGCGAGGGGCGAGAAGGGCGCCGGCTGGGAGGCCACCTGAGCGTGAAAACGAGAACAAAAGAGTGTGTAAAGATCTGGGATGGCGAGGGTGACAAAGACCGCCGTGTCCGTTAGGCTTTCCCAGAGGTGGGTGGGGGCGATGCTGGCTTCGCTCTCGCTCCTCTGTATCCTCTCTCTCTCTCTCTGTCTGTTTGTCTATCTGTCTGTCTCCCTCTCTCTCTCTCTCCTCTGTCCTTCTGTTTCTCTGTTTGTTTCCTCCACCCTCCCTCTGATTCTATCTCTCGGCCTCGCTCGCTCTCTCTGTCTGTCTTTCTGTCTCTGTCTCTTCTCTCTCTCTCTCTCTCTCTCTCTCTCTCTCTCTCTCTCTCTCTCTCTCTCTCTCTCCTCTCTCTCTCTCTCTCTCTCTCTACTCTCCTCTCTCTCTCTCTCTCTCTCTCTCTCTTCTCTCTCTCTCTCTCTCTCTCTCTCTCTCTCTTCTCTCCTCTCTCTCAGTCTCTGTATGTCTCTTTCTGCGCGTTTGTGTCTTCCTCCTTTTCTCTTCCGAACGCCCCTCCCCCCTCCCCAGGCGACGAGTGCGGGCGGGTCGGGCGTCGGTGGCAGAGTTCCTCGCCGCCCATTCAGCGTAGTTTTCAACTTCCTCTTATCCTTCTCATTTAGCTAAACAATGAGCCTCTTCTGCCATTCTTCCTCCTCCTGCCGCTTCCTCTCCTCGACACTCTTCTTTTTCTCTTTCTTCTGTTCTGTCCCTTCCTCTTTCTCCTTTTCCTTCTCCTTCTCCTCCTCCCTCCCCTCCTCTTCTATCCTTACCATGTCCTCGTCCTCCTTTCCTTCATGCACCTCATTTTCTTCCTCCTCCTCCTTCTCCTTTTCCCCTTCCCCACCTCCTCCTCCCCCTCCCCCACCTTCCCTTCCCCTCCCCGCCCTTCATCTCCTCCTCCACCTCTCCCTCCACTTCCTCCTTCACCCCACCTCTCCTCCTCCTCTCCATCGGCCTCCTCCCTCGGCGAGCCAAGGGTGAGGGGGCAGTGTCACCCTTCTCTCGTGTAGTGTGACTAGTGTTGATTTTTAAAAGCACTTCTTACCTGCGTGCTACTGTGCTGGCGCGCTTGCTGAAGTTTTCCCTCCCGCTGCGCGTGTGAATGGGCGTTCCTCTTCTTCGGCTGTGGAGTGCCATCTCCCCCCCCCCCCGCCCCCTTACCCTCCCGTCCAGGCCACTCCACTCCTTTGGCATTCCCGTGTCCCGCCTTCCACTCCCCCCCTCTCCCCTCTTCCACTCCCCCCCCCCCCCCGCCCCCTCCTCCTCGTCCCGCTCTGAATGCCTCTCCGGCAACGAAAATAATTTCTCGGATGAATGTCAAATTAGCCGTCGCGGGAGTTGAGGGTGGGTAGGGGGGGGGCGAGGAAGGGGGAGGGGAGGAGGAGTTGAAATGCCCCCCACTTTGCTCGTGTCAACTCACTTTGCACCCTCCCCCCCCTCCTCCCCACCCCTTCTGCCCTTTGTAGCGAGGAGGAACCGCCTCCTTGTTCCTCTCTCGCCCTCCTCTTCCTCTCAGTGCTCTTATCAGCCTCTTTTCTTTATCCTTTTATATATAAACATACTGAAGAGAGAAGCAAAGAAAAGGAACAAGTCGCCTCCCCCCCCTCCCCCTCCCCCGCCATATACAGAAACAGCCTCTCCTTTTCTTGCACTTTTTGAGACACTCCGACACTGCCACTTACTTCTCCTCCTTTCTTACTCCTCCTCTTTTCACCTTCTTCGCCCTCCTTCTCTCCTCCTTCGGCTCTTTTTATTCAGGCTTTCTTCCTCTTTCTCCACTTCTCCATTCTTATCTTCCTCTTCTTCTTATTCCTCTTGGTCTAGCTCCTCTTCCTCCTAATCCTCTTCCTTTTTCCCTTCCTCCACCTCCTCCTCTTTCTCTTCCGTCTCCTCCTGCTCTTCTTACTCCCCGTCCACTCCATCCTTCTCGTTCCCCTTTTTCTCACCTTCCTCCTCCTCTTCCTCCTCACCTTTCTCTTTCTCTTCTTTCTCCATTTCCTCCTCTTCCTCTTCTCCTCTTCGTCCTCCACCTCCTGTTTCTCCTCAGCTTCTTCCTCCTTCTCCATTCTCTCCTCCTCATCTACCTCTTCCTCCTCCTCGTCCATTGCCTCCTCCTCCTCCACTTCCTCCTATTCCTCTTCATCCGCATCCTCCTCATCTACCTCTTCCTCCTCCTCGTTCATTGTCTCCTCCTCCTCCTCCACTTCCTCCTACTCCTCTTCATCCGCATTCTCCTCATTTACCTCTTCCTCCTCCTTCTCCTCCACTTCCTCCTCCTCCTCTTCATCCGCATCCTCCTCATTTATCTCTTCCTCCTCCTCGTCCATTGCCTCCTCCTTCTCCTCCTCTACTTCTCCTCCTCCTCATCCTCTACTTCCTCCTCCTCCTCTTCATCGCATCCTCTCATCTACCTCTTCCTCCTCCTCGTTCATTGCCTCCTCCTCCTCCTCCTCTACTTCCTCCTCCTCCTTCTCCTCCACTTCCTCCTACTCCTCTTCATCCGCATCCTCCTCATTTACCTCTTCCTCCTCTCGTTCATTGCCTCCTGCTCCTCCTCACTTCCTCCTACTCCTCTTTATCCGCATTCTCCTCATTTACCTCTTCTCCTCCTCGTTCATTGCCTCCTCCTCCTCCCTTCCTCCTACTCCTCTTCATCCGCATTCTCCTCATTTACCTCTTCCTCCTCCTCGTTCATTGCCTCCTCCTCCTCCTCCTCCACTTCCTCCTACTCCTCTTCATCCGCATTCTCCTCATTTACCTCTTCCTCCTCCTCGTTCATTGCCTCCTCCTCCCCTCTACTTCCCTCCTCTACTTCCTCCTCCTCTTCCTCCTCTACTTCCTCCCTCTCCTCTCATCCGCATCCTCCTCATCTACCCCCCCCCCCCAATTCCGCGACAGGACCCCTCGCCGCTCGCGCTTTCTCCGCGGGTCGTCCCGGCGGGGCTGGAGTGGCCGGTAATGGCATGTACATAGACACAGTCGCTGTGAATAAACAGAGGGGAAAGGGGAGAGGGGAGAAGAGGGAAAAAAAAGAGTAAGAAAATAGACCACACAAGAAGAGAAGGCAAAGGAAGCAATGAAAATAATAATTAGAAATAAACACACGCCCTCACGTATGCCTAAGTCGCGGGGCCACGGCGGGCTTGTTCTTTTGTATGAATTATTCCACGGCTTCAGAGGCTCGCGCGGGCGGGGTGAGACGCCCTTCCTCCCTCCCCCTCCCCCCTCCT
>NW_020870195.1:81301-83610 GCF_003789085.1 Penaeus vannamei | reverse complement strand
GTGCTGGTGCAGTTGTGGGCAAGGGGAGACCGAGAGGCGCGCCGAGCAGGGCGCGCGTGGGGAGCGACCCCAAGGCCGAGAGCCCTGGCCAAGTGTTCTGACCTCGGTCAACTCTGTGTCGCTTTCAAGAGCGGGTCAGCAGGAGCCCCTAATATTGGAGACATGGGAAGGCAATCCTTGTGATTCAGAGAGAGAGAGAGAGAGAGAGAGAGAGAGAGAGAAGAGAGGGGAGGGGTGCGGTGAGCAATATAGAAAGAAAAGAACTGCAAGCCGAAAAAGCCGCCCGCCTCATCCCGAGAAGGACCTCCTGCTGCCGGAGTTGGAGTCCCTCTCCGCGGCGACTGATGGCAGCGAGTGGCGATTTTATTCCGGAATTCAAATATGATATTGATTGACGGCTATCCCTCTGCTGACATTCTCTCCCACTATGCCTTCCTCTTCTTTCCCCAATACCCTCTGGTCTTTCTCCTCCTCTCCCTCCTCCCACTTTCTTCTTTTCCCCCTCTTCCTACTTACCCCTTCTCTTATTCCCCATCCTCATTCTCCCTCCCCCTTCCCTCCTCCTCCATTTCCCTCTCGTCCCTTCACCCCCCACCCCCCTCTACTCGATCAACAAGTATTATCTATAATATTCAATACATTCATTTGAGTTATGAATATGGATGCTTTAATTCTATGAACAAAAGAAAAATAAAAAATCATCAGCAAATATGCCCACCCACCACATGAAATAAAAAGCTGGATCACAAAGGAATAGATAAAACTTCCCGAAAATTAAATAAAAAACATTTCAGTTTTCTTATATAATTTGTGATGAGAGCCTTTGATATGCCTGTGTATGTTTCTGTGTTTGTATGTGTATGTGTGAATGCATAAATGAACGAATATATTAATAGATTTATCTTCCTGTGTAATTGTCTGTCCATCTTTCTATCCATTCATCCATCCCCCTTTTTACCTACCTACCTATCTATTCATTTATCTATCTATCTATTTATTACTCTCTCTTTATACATTTACATGCATAAAGATACTTATGGTATATTTGTCTCTTTCCCTCTATTTATATGCCTATCTATCTATCTATCTATCTATCTATCTATCTATCTATCTTAATAGATATTTGTCTATGTATCTATCTGTCTATTCATATATACGTGTGTGTATGTATATGTATATATATATAATATATATATATATATATATATATATATATATATATATATAGAGAGAGAGAGAGAGAGAGAGAGAGAGAGAGAGAGAGAGAGAGAAGAGAGAGAGAGAGAGAGAGAGAGAGAGAGAGAGAGAGAGAGAGATATATATATATATATATATTATATATATAATATATATATATATATATATATATATATATATATATATTATATATATATATGTATGTATGTATGTACGTATCTATGTATGTATGTATGTATGCATGTACGTATGCATGCATTTACAATGCAAGCATAAAAATACAAAGAAACATGTGAAAGTAGAGTGAAGCTATACAGTACGAATAATAACGAAACAAACCACCAAGATTTATCAGTTTACTACAATCACGAGGCCACGCCTTAGAGGTCGGCGTGACCGAACCAGTGTTATGGATACACAGAAGTTTGGAGATGATGTGGCTGAGCCTGTTAGAGAAAGTTGACACAAGTTTAAGGAAGATTTCTTTACTTTGCATAACCTTCGGCGGATGGCGGTAGGAAGCTGGCATCTTTAGAGATACTCTTGTAAACTTACTCACACATAGAAGTTATCTAAACTCGATTCAGTGTGATGCTGGCCAAATAGATCTAGTGTCACTCCTATGCCAACTAATAAAATAAAATATAAAAAAAAATCTGAAGGAAAACATTTGTGGAGAGTGCGGTTGCTTGTGAAATAAATTTTAGATATATTTCGTACATTTATTTTTTGTCGTTGTTATTGCTGTGGTAAGCCGGATAAAGAGCAACAACGAAAAAATCGAAAATTGAACTTTTTGTCTAGAGTAAACATTAACCCTTGAAATGTTGTTTCCATTCTAGCCCAAACACTTCAGTCTTATTTAAAAACATTTGACGATAGTGAATAATCGGATAAACTTCCATTAGTCTCTCTCTCTCTCTCCCTCTCTCTCTCTCTCTCTCTTTCTCTCTTTCTCTTTCCCTCCCTCCCTCTCTCTCTCACTGTAGTTCACTGCCTGACCTCTTCTCTCTCTTTACCTATCTATCTACCTCTATCCTTCTCTCTCTTTTATGATAACCCCTTTCTTTCACCCAGATTGGAGAACTTTTTCTCTTACGTCAAAGAACACC
>NW_020870195.1:73801-76301 GCF_003789085.1 Penaeus vannamei | reverse complement strand
TCCCCCTATCTCCCCTTCTTCTTCCTAATTTCTCCGAGGGCGAGTGAGATTCCATTCCCTCATTCATCCCCCTCCCCTTGCTTCTTTCTCACCTCGCCATTCCCCTAGATTCAAGAGGGGGTGGGGGTGGGGGTAGAGCAGGGTATTAATGGTGGGTCGTTGACATACGTGGAGCGATTGAATTATGTATAATGAGACGGCAGCAAGCCGTGTGGCACTTAACTTTTCCTCCTAATTTCGTTCGGCCCATTTCCTCCTTTTTTCCTCACCTTATTCCTCCCCTCGAATCTCTGCTTCCTATTCTCCATATCCTGCCTTTTCCCCTCCTTCTTCCTTTCTCCTAATCTCCCAGTACTCTTTCGTATTCCAAAGAGGGGGTGGTGGTGGGGGAACAGGCGTCGGGTAGTGACAATGTGTGGCGCAGTCGTATGTGTGTGACCATACCTGCACTGCGTTATGGCGTGTTGGGCACACACTCACTATTCTGATAACTCCACCTTCCTTCCTTCTTTCTCCTAATTCCCATACTCCACCTGCTGACTTAGTCAAAAGAGGGGGGTAAGGGGGGTGGGGTGGGGTCGGTGACAATGTGGTGGCGCACGAAAGCGAGATACCGAGATATGTATGTGACAACTGGTATCAAGCAGGATGATGTACAATAACTTTTCCTCACTATTCTCCCCCTTCTTCTTCCTAAATTCTCCTTCTTCCATTCTCATTCTCAGCCCTCCTTCTTGCGCTTCTTTTCTCCTAATCTAAGTCTATACCCCAAATGATCTGCAGCCCGACTGCACTGAGGAGCATAGGAAAAGAGAATGGCGCGGTGGGGGTGGGGGGTGGGGGGGGTCGTGACATGTGTGGCGCAGTGTCGTGTGTTGTGACACTTACTGTACTTTTCCTCCTATTCTCCCTTCTTCTTTTCCTATTCTCCCATTCCTCATTCTCTAGCCGTGGGGCCCTCGTGCTCTTCACTGCTAAATCAACTCCACATCTCCCACTATTCAAGAGGGGTAGGGGGTGGGGTGGGGGTCGTGACATGTGTGGCGCAGTCGTGTGTGTGACACTAGTACTTTTTATCGATACCCTAGTTACTCACCCTTCTTCTTCCTCCTTCTCCTCCAACAATGTTCCTCATGTCTCCTCGCTCCTTCTTTCTTTCTCGCCTAATCTCCCATCTCCCCCCTACTCCAAGAGCGGGGTGGGGGGGGTTGGGGCGGGTGGGGTAGAGGATCAGAGATGCGGCATGTGTGGCGTGCGCTCAAGTCACACAGTGTATGATAACATCAGTTCAGCTCTGCCGTTACTATAGTTCACGTGTGGCGTGTAACCTGATTCTTTACCTTTTTCTTTCCCTCCTTCCTTTCCCCTTGTTTCTATTTTTGTCTTCTCTGCTTTCTCCTATTCTTTGTTTGCGTCTAAACTGTTTTGCTTATCTTTTTGTCTACTTGCTTTTTTTATTGTGATTAGTTCATTCTTTTCTGTTTATATATTAACGGAATTTATATGTTTCTCTCCTCCTCTTTTCTTTCTTTAGTTATTTATTTCTCTCTCTCTCTCTCTCTCTTCTCTCTCTTCTCTCTTCTCTCGCTTTCCCTCCTCATGCGCTCGTCTCCTCTTTTTCCCTACCCCCTGCGTGATGGTGCAGTAGCTTTTCTTTGACCTTATTTGTTAGCCCGGTTCCCGCGCAGTGATCTACAAGCGAAGACTGTAGGCCGCACATTGCCTCGCTCATTCCTACTGCTTATATTCTCCTTATGCAAGCCACGCGTTTTCTACTTTATCCTCCTCTCATACATCATTTTTGTATTGCCGTCGTCCCTCTCCTTTCTCCGCTCGCTTTCCCTCTTCCTCCCTTCCTCTCTCTGTACCCTGGACCAATCCACAGTGCCCATCTTTTATTAGTAAGTTACAAAAAAGCGACAAAAGAGCGGGCGAATGCCATGTAAATGTACTGTTGTGGTCTCTCCCTCGTCCCCCGTGTTCGGCTGGCCGGCGCCGGAACTGGCTCTTGCCATGAAGAACGCGGAGAGTAAAACGGGGCTTTATAACCTGCGTGAACAGCACAGTAATGTGCACATATAGACCACATACATAACACATCAACACACATACACACACACTACGACACTATCCACACACATGTGCAGATGATCCACATACACCGCACAAGACACATTCATGCACACAAGCACACGCACCACACATCAGATTCATCACACAAACACACCACACACACATACACCCACACTATAACACACAACATGGAGGCACGCACACCACACACACATACACACACACGCACGCACACAAATACATAAATAAATAGACATTTAAATAAAACTACTACCATTTATACTTCTACTGCAAGTACTATCAACTACTACTATACACTATGCAGCTATACTGCTGTTCTACTACTTCTATACTACTACTCTACTACCACAAATACTACTACTATACTGGTGCTACTACTGCTATACTATTATAGTACTACACATGC
>NW_020870195.1:53801-56301 GCF_003789085.1 Penaeus vannamei | reverse complement strand
TCTCTCTCTCTCTCTCTCTCTCTCTCTCTCTCTCTCTCTCTCTCTCTCTCTCTCTCTCTCTCTCTCTCTCTCTCTCTCTCTCTCTCTCTCTCTCTTCTTTCTCTCTCTCTCTCTCTCTCTCTCCTCTCTCTCTCTCTCTCTCTCTCTCTCTCTCTCTCCTCTCTCTCTCTCTCTTCTCTCTCTCTCTCTCTCTCTCTCTCTCAACTCTCTGGTCGCTTCTCTCGTCTCCCTCTCCTCCTCTCTCTCCTCTCTCTCTCTCATCTCTCTTCTCTCTCTCCTCTTCTCTCTCATCTCTTCTCTCTCTCTTCTCTCTTCTCTCTCTCTCTCTCTCTCTCTCTCTCTCTGTCCTTCCTCCTCTCTCTGCTCTCTCTCTCTCGTCTCTCTCTCTCTTCTCTCTCTCTCTCTCTCTCTCTCTCTCTCCCTCTCCCTTCTCCCTCTTCCCTTCCCTCTCCCTCTCCCTCTCGCCTCTCCTCTCCCTCTCCCTCTCCTCTCCCTCTCCCTCTCCCTCTCCCTCTCTCTCTCTCGCCCCCCTCTCCCCTTCCCCCTCCCCTGTCCTCAACTCTCTTCACTCCTCTCCTTCTCCTTCTCTCTTCTCACTCCGCCTGCTCTCTCGTTTATCTCTTTCCTCTTATTTTCCCTTTTTTTTTCTTTCTTTCTCTTTCTCTCTCTCTCCTCCTGTCTCTCTCTCTGTCTGCTCTTTCCCTCCTCTCTTTCTCTTCCTCCTGTTTATCTCTCCTCTTCCTCTTCTCTTCTCTTTCTCTCCTCTCTCTGTCTCTCTTCGTTCCCTCTTTCTCTCTTTTCTCCCTCTCTCTCTCTCTCTCTCTCTCTCTCTCTCTCTTCTCTTCTCTCTTATCTCTCTCTCTCTCTCTCTCTCTTCTCTCTCTTCTCTCTCTCTCTCTCTCTCTCTCCTCCCCCCCCCCCTCTTCTCTCTTTCTCTCCTTAACCTTTCAGTGATTCACGAATCTTTCCAACGTTCTGCCTTCATGTCATTTCCTTTTCCTTTGTTACAAGTTCTCTATTTTCTTCCATTATGTAGTTTAGTCATTTCGTCTTATAGTTTCATAACTATCATCTTCCTCTTTCACACAATTTGTTCTCGTTTTTGTCTTCTCTTTTCTCATCTTTATCACCTGTATTTCACTTCCCCTTGCTTACATTCACCTCAGTCTTCTTACCTCCCATTTCCTTTCCACATTTCCTTCAATCTTCTTGTCCCTTCTTCCACTTACTCCTCATTTCATGTATATTTTCTTTTGGTCTTTCGACTTTTGTCTTTATAACAACGTTTAGAAAATCAAAATTAACAGATATTCTAAAAATGAATTTACATATTCAGACAAACACGACCATACGTAAAACAATGATAATAACAGCATAAAAAAACACATGCAAACAAAAGCCAGCAAACGGTAATTTAGATGACAAAGCAAAAGCAACTTGACACATGACATTTATTGCGCGCATGACAATGTGGCAATGACACGCCGTCTGATTTTGGGAAATGCCTCCTAGCAATTATCAATTTCAAAAAGTGTCCTCATGTCAGGCACTTTGTCAAATCCCGCTTCCAAAACACTACATCGCGTGGCGGAGTTACTTACACATCTGCCCGAACTGATGACATAATGGATCATAAAAGTGACAGGCTGGGTGCATATTTATTTTCGTCCTGTCACATACGCGCTTAACGGGCCGTGCTATTCACATTTCATACGTAACTGGTCGCATATTTTCTTTCTGAAATGCCATAATCATTGGCTTATCCATAAAGGGTATGCATTTGCCAGTAAATAAATGCATGTTTAATAGTTACATCAGTGTCGAACGTCTGGCAGAGATTATCATACACCTAAACGAGATTTTCGTACGCCCGGCAGCAAAGTTTGGCTCAACTTATCGTACTGACGACAGTAACATCTTATCGTACCCGTGACACTTACATCTTACACATAAGTATTCCATACTCGGTGTCAAGAACTGTCAACCCAAGTCATTTAAGGTGTCATTTGAGAATTCTTACGTAACACACCTGACTGCCAAAAAAATATGACAGGCTATGAACCCAGTACAATGTTCCCGGTTTCCAACGAGCGTGACTGCCAGCAGGGATGAGCGCCAACCGCGCCAAAGACTCACGGCGGCTGCGAATGATAGCAAAATAATTACAATATTTTCCTATTTTTTATCCCTCGTTAAGATAGAGATAGTGTAAATATAATTCTAATGATGCAAAAAAAAAATTATTGCTATGATTAAATTCCATTCTCTTATTACAGACCAGAAAACCTTTAAATTATTGCAATACCCTCATAAAGATAATGAGATATTAGATAAAGCGTAGAAAATAAATGGAAATGAAAAGTCTAGAATGTGAAAAAAAAGAAACGTAAAGATAATAAATGCAAGGTGAATAATAATTATGTAGAAATACGAAAGAAAAAAAATTAAAATCAGAATAAAAGAAATGGGAGACAGAAGACACTTCGAAATTGTGTGTGTG
>NW_020870195.1:21277-34773 GCF_003789085.1 Penaeus vannamei | reverse complement strand
CCAACACTTGGAATTATCTCACTTCTGAACATTTATAAAAAAAAAAAAAAACGATTATCTATGAATCACTTTTGAATTTACGAAGACTGATACATATATATTTTATTTTTCATCAATATCATGTTTCATTTTAGGTGTTGTATCATGTTACTTCTGTGTGTCATAGAATTATACAGAGACAGACACGCATTTATCTATTTTTTTTTTATGATATATATATACATATATATATTTACACACACATGCACACATAACCACAGACGCAACACACAAACACAGACGCACACACAAACACACACATTCACACAAACCACAAACACACACACACATAATACAATATACACAACCACACACACACACACACACACACAATACATATACACAACCACACACACACACACAATACATATACACAACACACACACACACGCACACAAAACTTCACACACACACACCACACACACACACACACAACAATACATATACACAACCACACACACACACAATACATATACACAACCACACACACACACACACACAAACACAAAACTACACACACACACACTCACAAACACAACCCCCCCCTCCCCCCCACGCACACATTCTCCCCACCTCTCCCTCAGTCCCTTCCCGATCTCCCTCTCCATTCAAAATCAAATAAAGATGATAATCACAAAAAATAATAATGAATAAAGATATTAAAAGATAAAAAAAAAAAACTTGTGGCAGATTTTGGGCTTAAAGTGACCAGCGTAAAATTGGCTTCCCTTCAGGTGGTCTCTCTTCGCCTTCTTTTCCCTCTTCTTCTTCTTCTTCTTCTCCTTCTTTTCCCTCTCCTTCTTCTTCTCCTTCCCCTTCTTTCTTTTCTTCTTTTTCTTCTACTTTTTTCTTCCTCGTCGCCTTCTTTTTTCTTTTTCTTTTTAATCTTCGTCACCTACTTTTTTTTCTCTCCTTCCCCTTTCTTTTTCTTCTTCTTCACCTTCTTCTTTTTCTCTTTCTCCTCCTTCTTGTTCTTCTCCTTTTTAGTTTTCCCTCTTCTTTGTCATCTTCTCTTATTCCTCCTTCTACCACTTCTTCTTGTCCTTCTTCTTCCTCTTCTTCATCTTCTCCCATTTTTCTTCTTTTTCTTATCCTTTTCCTTCTCTTTTTAGTTTTCCTTCTTCGTTATCTTCTCCTCTTATTCCTACCTCTACCTCATTTTCTTGTCCTTGTCCTTGTCCTTCTCCTCCTCCACCTTCGTCTTCTTCTACTCCTCCTTCTTCCTCTCCTCCTACTCCTTCTTCTTCTCTTCCTCCTCCTTCGTCTTCTTCCTCTTCTCCTTCCCCTCCTCCTCCTCCTTCTTCTTCTTCTTCTTCTCCTCCTTCTTCCTCTTCTTCTCCACCTCCTCCTCCTCCTCCTTCTTCTTCTTCTTTCTTCCTCCACCTCCTCCTCCTCCTTCTTCCTTCCTCTTCTTCTCCACCTCCTCCTCCTTCTCTCCTCTCCTCTTCCTCCTCCTTCTTCCTCTTCTCCACCTACTCCTCCTCCTTCTCTTCTCTTCTCCACCTCTTCCTCTCCTCCTCCTCCTTCTTCCTCTTCTCCACCTCCTCCTCCTCCTCCTTCTCTTCTTCTTCTCCACCTCCTCCTCCTTCATCATCATCCATCTCCCTCTTTCCCTCCTCGTCCTCCTTCTCTATCCCTTCCCCTCTCTCCCTTCTTCCTTTCTTCTCCTCCTCCTCCTCCTTCTTCCTCTTCTTCTCCTCCTCCTCCTCCTTCTTCTTCCTCTTCTTCTCCACCTCCTCCTCCTCCTTCTTCTTCATCTTCTCGACCTCACTCCTCCTTCATCATCATCCATCTCCCTCTTTCCCTCCTCCTCCTCTTCTCTATCCCTTCCCCTCCCCCCCCCCCCCCCACGTACACCAATGTTTGTGTAATGAATTATCTTCCATTGTTAACGTGTAATGTGGTGGTGGGTCGGAGGTGGGTCCAGGGAGTGGGTCGGGGGTGGGGAGTGGGTCGGAGGTGGTCCAGGAGTGGGTCGGGGGTGGGTGGTGGTCCCGGAGGGGAAGGGGAGAGGGGGAAAAGGGGAGAGGGGGGAAAGGTAGGTGGGTCGGAGGTGGGTCCAGGGAGTGGGTCGGGGGTGGGGGGGTGGGTCGGAGGTGGGTCCAGGGAGTGGGTCGGGGTGGGGGGGTGGGTCCCGGGGGGGGGAAGGGGGAGAGGGGAAAAGGGGAGAGGGGGGAAAGGTAGGTGGGTCGGGGGGGGAAAAGGAGGGGGAGGGGGGGAGAAGGGAAGGTGGGTGGGTTGGAGAGGGGTGGGTCGGGGGGGGTCCAATGTGGGTTCAGAGGGAGGGGGAGAGGGGGTGGGTCGGGGGAGAGGGGGTGAGTCAGAGGTGGGTCCGGGTGGAAAGGCGGGGGGGGGGAGGGAGAGGGGGGGTCGTCTCCCCAACACATGTCTCTGGAATCGTTCGGGGCGGGTAACTGGACTACCTGGGGACGCGAGGTTGGGGAAGTAGGGGGGGGGAAGGAATTATAATGGGGGGGATGTTGTTAGGGGGGTTAATGGGGGGTGGGTTGGGGGGGTTATGGGGTGGGTTGGGGGTTAATGGGGGGTTGGGGGTGGGGTGGGTTGGGGTTAATGGGGTGGGTGGGGTTAATGGGTGGGTTGGGGTTAATGGGGTGGGTTGGGGGTTAATGGGGTGGGTTGGGGGGTTAATGGGTGGGTTGGGGGTTAATGGGGTGGGTGGGGTTAATGGGGTTAATGGGGGTTGGGGTGGGGGGGTTAATGGGGTGGGTTGGGGTTAATGGGTGGGTTGGGGGTTAATGGGGTGGGTTGGGGGTGGGGTGGGGTGGGGGTTAATGGGGGGTTGGGGGTTAATGGGGTGGGTTGGGGGTTAATGGGGTGGGTTGGGGGTTAAATGGGGTTAATGGGGTGGGTTGGGGTTAATGTGGGTTGGGGGTTAATTAATGGGTTGGGGGTTAATTAATGGAGGGTTGATGTGGGGGTATTAATGGGGTGGGTTGAGGAGGTAGGGAGTTCATGAGGGATGGGGTGGTGGGGGTTTGGAAGGGGAGAGAGCATGGGGTGGTAAATGGGAATGAGGAAAGGGGGGGAGAAGGAGAGGTGAGGTTGACTATGGATGGGGGGATAATGGGGGTGATAAATAAGGAAAACAAGAAATAGAGAAAAGGAAATCGAAAGAAAGTGAGTGAGAGAGAGAGAGAGAGAGAGAAAGAGAGAGAGAGCGAGTGAGAAGAGAGGAGAAGAGGGAGAGAGAGAGAGAGAGAGAAGAGAGAGAGAGAGAGAGAGAGAGAGAGAGAGAGAGAGAGAGAGAGAGAGAGAGAGAAGACAGACCGAGTGAACGAGAGAGAGAGAGAGAGAGAAAGAAAGAGAAAGAGAGAAAGAGAAAGAAACCGAGTGAGTGAGAACAAAAGAGAGAGAGCCAAGTAAAACGACACACCCCGAGAGAGAGAGAGAGAGAGAGAGAGAGAGAGAGAGAGAGAGAGAGAGAGAGAGAGAGAGAGAGAGAGAGAGAGTGAGAGGACAGAATTACAAAGCAAATAATGAGCAGAGGCAGCGGAGGAAACCGGAGGAAAAAGGGATAAACACGCCGAATGAAGGAGGGAAGCAGCAGCAGAGAAAATAAGCGAGTGCAATAATAACAGAAGGGGTGTCTTAGGCCCCATAGACGAGGGAAAAGGAGGGAGGATTAGCACGTGGACTAAGGAGGGGAAGAGAGAGAGAGAGGGGAGAGGCGCAGGACAGGAGAGGGAGAGAGAGAGAGAGAGAGAGAGAGGGAGAGAGAGGGAGAGGGGAAGGAGGGAGAGGGAGGGAGGGAGGGAGAGGGAGGGAAAGAGAGAGAGAGGGGAGAGGCGCAGGACAGGAGAGGGAGAGAGAGAGAGGGAGAGAAAGGGAGGAGGGAGGGAGAGGGAAGGAGGGAGAGAGAGGGAGAGGGCAGGGAGGAGAGAGAGAGAGAGAAAGAGGGAGAGTGAAGGAGGAGAGGGAGGGAGGAGAGAGAGAGAAAGAGAGAGATGAAGAGAGAGGGGGGAGGGAGAGAGAGAGAGAGGGGAGAGAGAGAGAGAGAGGAGGAAAGGAGAGAGAGAGAGGGGGAGAGAGAGAAGAAAGCGGGGGTGGGGGATGGATAGATAGATAGATAAACAAATAGAGAGACTCACTGACACATACAGATAGAAAGAAAGAAAAAAGGGAGAGAGAGAGGAAAAAATAAAGAGGGGAGACAGAGGGACAGAGTAGAAACACAAAGGGAAAAGGGAATGAAAGAATAGAGGAGACAGACTGGAAAAATGGGGAAACACACACACGGAGGTACAAACACGCACACACACAAGAGGACGCACAACACACACAGACACAAACACGCACACACACACAGAGGCACAAACACGCACAACACACACACAGAGGCACAAACACGCACACACACACAGAGGGCACAACAACGCACACACACACACACAAAGGTACGAACACACACACACACACAACAAAGGCACGAAACAACACACACAAACACCACACACCACGCCACGCCCCCCGTCCGAACCAACCCACGTGGAAACATATTCTTGGAAAGTATATTAACCGTACGTGTAGTCCATTGTCCATTCTGTTCTTAGGCCTTCTACCTACCACACATTCTTCACGTGTTTCAGCTTCTCCTGTCTTGAAGATGCTCTCGGCTGGAAACTTCTCTTAAGATAAGGCATCTCTTGGGTCAATGGAGGCTGCTCTCTTATGCATTGCGTCTCGTTGATGAAAGAGGGAGATAAAGATGATGATAAAGATGGTGGATGCTTTGTAGGGTGAAGAAACGCGTTATTATTAAAAAGTATGTATATATAATTTTTTTTTTCATTCGCTTAAAAAAAATGATTTTATTATTAATAAAACGTGAGGTGTTGCGATGTTGATGAAAAAATTGATAATAATGATTGATAATATTCCCTATTAATAAGAAAATTTCGATAATAGATGTGATATTAGTAATATTTACATTGCAGTTGCAGAAAAAAAATTAACACTAATAAGGAGAATGACTGAGAATCCTAATAATTGTTACAATTAGTCACAATCATGTAATATCCTTCATATAAATGCATCGTTGAATGTATATAAATATGCTAATGACTTTCATGACCGGTAATATAATTCTAAAAATAATTAAAAGTGACATATCGATATATAAAACGCGCATAAAAAAAGAAGAGTGACTGGAAATAAAAAATAAAAACACACACACACACACACAAAAAAAGGAGGGAGTGGAAATAATAATAATAACAATAAAACACGAACTTATACATAGCAAGAATAAAGCAAATAAACACAAATGACAATAATAATATTAAAGAAACGAGAAATGTGTAATAAAAACACCAGGTCAGTTCTATTTTATGTTCACGCGAGAGCTATTGAACATATATGTCAATAATGAATGCAAGATTGACAGCTTTTTTCAATATTGATATGATATTAATGAGGACAATGATAATATTAATGATAATGACAACAACAACGAAGATAATGATAGTAATAGTAACAATAACAAGGATTTTGATAATGATAATAACAGCACAACAGTAGCATTATTACTAGATAATGGTAATAATGATTATGATAATAATAATGGTAATAACAACAATAATAATTATAACAACAACAACAATGATAATAACAATAATAATGCAGGTTAACGGATGAAAAATGATGATAACAACAACAATAATAATAACAACAATAACAAGACAGGCTAACGGAGAAGGAGACGTGAAAGTAGACGAGAAACTCACGTGACATTAAGCTGTCACTCATATAACGCACAGGCCAAGAGAGGTGACATATTCCACACAGCCATAAAAGCGTTTCCTTATCACAGATTCGTGTAATAATGACCATTAACTGCCTTGGGGAACTCACAAGAAACAATAGCCTGCTTTTGACAGCTCTCCCTTCCCCTGATGGATGAATTTTTAATGGCCTCTATAAAGACAAAAGCCGAAACAATAACTGATGTTGCTGATAATTACAGATTAACTCGATAGATGGCAGTGCCTTTCTTGCCCGTTTTCTCTTTGTGTTCGAGGGTATTAGGAAGCAGTTTGATAAACGGAGGGAAGGAGGGAGGTTATTCGGGTCCTGATGGGAGGGGAAAGTAGGAATGAGAGGGAAAGAGAGAGAAGGAGAGGGAGGGAAATAGAGAGGAGGAGAGGGAGGGGAAGTAGGAAAGAGAGAGAGGAGAGGAGAGGGAAGGGAAAGTAGGGAAGAAGAGAGAAGGAGAGGGAGGGGAAAGTAGGGGAAGAGAGAGAAGGAGAGGAGGGGGGAGGGAAGAAGAGAGAGGGAGGTAGTGAGCAGGGGGAAGAGAGGAGAAGGAGAGGAGGGAAAGTAGGGAATGAGGAGGGAAAGAGAGAAAAGGAGAGGAGGAAAGTAGGAGAAGAGGAGGAGGAGAAGGAGAAGGGATTAGTTGATATTATCATGATTTTTTTCCATAGTAGGTTGTGTTTAGGATGGTCGTGAGTAATTGCATTTAAATAAAGTGAAAGGCTATACATCAAATAATCGACGCACTTACAATAATAATTAATAATCATAATAATAATAAATAATAATAATAATATAATAATAATAATAATAATAATAACTACATAATACATAATAACATAATAATACATAAATAATCAACAATAATAATAATAATAATAGATTAATATAATAATTAATAATAATAATAATAATAATTAATAATAATAATAATATAATATATCAATAAAATAATAATAATAATAATAATAATAATAATAATATATAATAATAATAATAATAAATAATAATTAATAATAATAATAATAATAATAATAATATAATAATAATAATAATAATAATATAATAATAATAATAATCAATAATAATTAATAATAATAATAACAATAATAATATAATAATAATATAATAATAACAATTAATAACAATAATAATAATAATTAATATAATAATTAAAAAAAAAAAACGTTACTGCAACTTAGAACAAAATCACATTAAACAAAACACAACAAAGCCTATCACACACACCTAAACCCCCCTACAACCCCCCCCAAAAAAAAAAATAGTCACCAAACCAAACACACCCTTCACCATCTCCACACCACACCCTCCCCATACACCCCCAGAACCCTGACTACAGGAACAGAACCCGACACGCAGACAGATACCCGCAACGAGACAGAACCCGAAACTTACTCCCGCCCCCCCTCCCCCCCCCCCAATCGCAGGACAGAACCCCCTGGAAACGAGACAGAACCCGAAACAAAACAAGCACAGAACCCGAATCGGAGACAGAACCCGAAACTACTCCAAACCCCCCCATCCCCCCTCCCCCCTCCTCCTCCTCCCCCGCCTCTCTCCTCCCTCCCCCACCCCCCCCTCCCGCCACCATTTAGCTTCTGTAACTTTTGGGCCTGCGTTCTTAAATCCCCTACTGTTTACACACTCCTGGTCGCGTTGGGGGAAATGGTTTTACATCCAGGTTGAGTAGCCGAGGAGTGTTTATACTTCCAGGTCACCCAAGAGAGAAAAAGAGAATGTGTTGATAGTAGATGGTATGCCGACGTCAGGCGAGAGGCGAGGAGAAGCGGGAAGGGGAGGATGGAGGGGGAAGGTGAGAGGGGAAAGAGGGAGCGGGAGGAGGGGAAGTAGGGGCGAATGAAGAGCGGGAAGAGGAGGAGGAGAGGGTAGAGGGAAGAGGGAAAGCGAGAGGAGGGAGTAGGGGGCAGGGAGTAGGGATAGAGGGAGAGTGCGAAGAGGGGAGAGGAGGTTGGATACGGTGCGAAAGGAGAGGGAGAGGAAGGAGAGGGAGGGGGAAAGTAGGGGAACGGGGAGCAGAGGAGAGGTAGCATGGAGGGGAGGAGGAAGGAGGAGGGAGGCAGGAGAGGCGAAGGAGGAGAGGAGGGAAAGTAGCGGGGAAAAGTGAGAGAGGGGAAGAGAGAGTAGGACGGAAGAGGGAAAGGAGGAGAGGGAAGGTAGGGAGGACGAGGGAGAAAACAGAGAAGGGAGGAGGGGGGAGAGGGGGAAAAGAGGGAGGGAAGACGGAGGAGGAGAACGAGGGAGAGCTGGAAGAGGGAGGTGAAAAGGGAGGGAGAGGAGAGGGAGAGGGAAGAGGGAGAGGAGAGAGGGAGGAGAGAAGGGAGGAGAGAAGAGAGAGAGGAGGGGAAAGAAGGGGAAGAGAGAGGAGGAGGAGAGGAGGGGAAAGTAGGGAAGTGAGAGAGGAGGAGAGGGAAAGGGGAAAGTAGGGGAAGAGGGAAAGGAAGTGTGAGAGTGGGGAAGGGAGAGGAGGAAGAGGAGAGTGGGAAGGGAGAGGAGGAAGATGGGGGAAGCTTAGTCTATCCGCGTTGTGTTATTGAGTTGATGTTCGTTTTCCTTTCATAAATACGCGTCAGGGGGGTAATATTTACACTTTTTGTTTGACTTTGATGAACTATACATTCTATGAAAACGTAAAAAATTCAATATATCGGCTTTGGAAATAACTTTAACTGCGAAAATATACTTGACATCGCAATAATAATACGTTATGGAAGATGGTGGTGCAGAAGGCTCTCATTTCTCGAGAAGACGAACCGGAAAAAAAGTTGTACATTTAAAGCATTTTTCTCTCTCTCTCTCTCTCTTTTTTTTTTTTTTTTTTTTTTTTTTTTTTTTTTTTTTTTTTTTTTTAATTTCTAAATTTCTTTAACTACGATTTCTGTAATGACTTCGTTCCCTCTCTATTATTGGATTCTATTCTATTTTTTATTTATTATCACTCTTCATCTTGGCTCCGAAAATCTGTAGTCATTCTTATTGATGAGAACTATCTCTTGTCACTGTTTTCAATTATCATAATCTCTCTTTTACACTTTTTTGTTAGACCTATTACTTAAATCCAACCTACTTAGATGATATAAGTTATTATGAAAAAGAATGAAGGTAAGGGAAATAATTTAAAAGATTTTTTCACCCTATTTTTGGTCTAAATGAATATGTATACTAGTGTGTGTCGTGTGTGTGTGTGTGTGTGCGAGTGTCGTTGCGAGTGTGTGTGTTGTGTGTGTGTGTGTGTGTGTGTGTGTGTGTGGTGTTATAAATATGTGTGTGTGTGCGTGTGTGCATGTGTATTAAATATGTTGTGTGTGTGTCCATGTATTAATTCCCATTTATTTTAGTTGTTTCCCCATTATTTTGCCAATTACATGAATGTGTACCATCATTCATGTATATGTGTGCGTTATCACCTCCCCCCCCCCCCCCACCAACCCCCCGATGTTCCACCATTTTACGTACCTATTTTAAATGTGTATGTCAATTTTTGCAACAACCCCCCCCCCTTTTCATTATTCCACTTTTTTACATTTCATGTGTCTGTTAACATAAACTTCCTCCCCCCCCACCCCCCACCACTCTGAATTATATCCACTCCATGTAAGTATATTGTACAACCCCGCCCCCCCTTCAAATTGTATCCACTCCATGTAAGTACATTAACCTACAACCCCCTCCCTTGAATTTTAACCATTCCATGTAGGTATATCAACGTATGTGTATGTGTCTGGTTGTTAGGCCAGAAGCTCAGGTTATCAGACACCAAAAAAAGCATAAATAAATAAATAAATTCTATTAAAAAAAATAAACTAGGTTTGGTTAGGTTTAGGTTAGTTGTTAGGTTAGGTAGTTGGTCGTTATATAAGCGTTAGGTTAGGTTAGGTTAGCGGTAGTGGTCGTTATATAAAGCGTTTGGTTGTTAGGTTAGTAGTGGTCGTTATATAAAGCGTTAGGTAGGTAGTAGGTTCGATATAAAAGCGTTCAGGTTAGGGTTAGGTAGTGGGTTATTAGTCAGTAGGTGGTCGTTATATAAAGCGTTAGGTTTAGGTCAGGTTAGAATGGTATAAAGCGGTTAGTAGTAGTGGTCTTTATAAAAGCGTTTAGTTTTAGTAGTATATATAAAGCGTTAGGTTAGGTTAGGTTAGGTAGTGGTCGTTATATTCGTTATAGTAGGAAATTGTCGATATTAAACGTTAGTTAGGTCAGGTTAGGAATGGTCTTTATATAAAGCCGTTAGTTTAGGTAGTGGTGTTATATAAAGTGTTATTTAGGTTAGGTTATGTAAGTACTGGCCGTTATATAAAGCGTTAGGTTAGGTAGTGGTCGTTATATAAAGCGTTAGGTTAGGTAGTGGCCGTTATATAAAGCGTTAGGTTAGGTTAGGTAGTGTCGTTATAATAAAGGTAGTGTCGTTATATAAAGTTAGGTTAGGTAGTAGTCGTTATTATAAAGCATTAGTTAGTTAGGTAGGAAGTGGTCTGTTATATAAAGCGTTTGGTTAGGTTAGGTTAGGTAGTGGCCGTTATATAAAGTGTTAGGTTAGGTTAATGTAATAGGTACAACTGCCGGCCCGTTATATAAAGCGTTAGTAGGTGTTGTTATAGTAAGCCGTTAGTTATGTTAGGTACGTGTGGTCGTTATATAATTTTAGGTTAGGTAGTGGGTTATAAAAGCGTAGGTTAGTATGGTCGTTATATAATCATTAGGTTAAGTTAGGTTAGGTAGTGTCGTTATAATAAAGCGTTGGTTAGGTAGTGCCGTTATATAAAAGGCTTAGGTTAGTAGGTTAGGTAGTATGGTCGTTATATAAGTAGGTTAAGGTGTGGTTATCGTAGTAGTGGTCGTTATAAAAGCGCCTTAGGTTAGGTTTAGGTTACGGTTAGTAGTTAGTGGTCGTTATATAAAGCGTTAGTAGGTAAAATGGTCGTTATATAAAGCTTCTAGGTAGGTTCAGGTTAGAATGGTCGTTATATAAACGTTAGTTAGGTCAGTTAGGATGTCTTTATATAAAGCGTTAGTTTAGGTAGTGGTCGTTATATAAAGTGTAGTTAGGATGTTACTGGCGTTATTTATAAAGCGTACTAGTATGGTCATATAATAAAGCCTTTAGTTAAGGTAGTGGCCGTTATATTAAAGCCTTAGGTTAGAGTTAGGTATGGTTCGTTATAAAGCTTAGTTATAGGTAGTGGTCGTTTGTATAGTTATTATAAAACATTAGGTTAAGTTAGGTTTTAGGTAGTATCGTTATATAAAGCGTTTTGGTTAGGTAGTGGTTTCGTATATAAAGCACAGGTTAAGTTATATGGTGGTCGTTATATAAAGCTTGGTTATAGTGGTCGTTATATAAAAGCGTTTGGTTAGGTTTGGGCCGTTATAAAAGCGCGTTTAGGATTTAAGGTAGTGGTCTATAAAGCGCTAGTAGGATTAGGGTTCGTTATAGGTTAGGTAGTAGGTAGTGGTCGTTATATAAAGCGTTAGGGTTAGGTTAGGTTAGGTAGTGGTCGTTATATAAAGCGTTAGGTTAGGTTAGGAATGGTTCGTTATATAAAGCGTCTAGGTTAGGTAGTGGTCGTTATTAAGCGTTAGGTTAGGTTAGGTTAGATAGTGGTCGTTATATAAAGCGTTAGGTTAGGTCAGGTTAGGAATGGTCGTTATATAAAGCGTTAGGTTAGGTCAGGTTAGGTAGTTATATAAAGGTTAGGTAGTTCGTTATAAAGCGTTAGGTTAGGTGTGGTCGTTATATACAGCGTCTTTAGGTACGTTGGTCGTTATATAACGTTATTTAGGTACTGGTCGTTTTATAAAGCGAGAAAGAAATCATATTGTTCGTTTACTTATCGGTATCAACAGGTTTCTTTTCCTTTGGTATTCTTTGTCTGTTTCTCTTTTCTTTTCTTCTTTTTTTTTTATTTCTCTTGTTTTTTTCTGTTTTCTTATTACTAATGTTTTTATTTTTTTTTTCATTGGGTTTCGAGTAGTTTTTCTTTTTGTCACTTCTTTTTGTCCTTTTCTTTTCCTTCGCTTTTCTTCTCTTCCTTTCTTCTTCTCCTCTTTCTTTTCCCCTCCTTCTCCACTTCCCCAACTCCCCCTCCTCCCTCCCCACCTCCCTCCCTCCCTTCCCACCCTCCACCTTCCTCATCCCCTCCCTCTCCACACTCCTCTCCATTCTCCCATCTCCTCCTCCCTTCCCTTCCACTCTCCACCTCCCTCCACCTCCCTCCCCCCCCCCATCCTCCCCCTCCCCCCTTTCCTTCCTCCCTCCTCCTTCCATCTCTTCCCTCCCTCTCCCCATCCTCCCCATCTTCCCTCCCTCCCTTCCTCCCTCCTCACCATCACCTCCCTCCCAACCTCTCCCATCCCCCATCCTCTCCGCCTCCCACCTCTCCCATTCCTCCCTCCCACCCCCACCTCCCCATCTCCCTCCCCTCTCCCCACCCCCCATCCTCTCCCCGCCTCCCCACCTCTCCCCTCCCCTCCCCCCATCTTCCCTCCTCCCCTCCCTCCCTTCTCCCCCCTCCTTCCCTCCCTCCCCACCTGTCCCCTCCCCATCCCCATCCTCCCTTCCTCCCTCCCTCCACCTTCATCCTCCCTCCCATCCCCCCACCTCCCCACCTCCCCCCCGCAGCTCACTTAGCGCGTGTGATGGGGTGTCTGATAGCCACATAAACAATGGGTCTCGGGAAGCAGACTGAGGCATCTGCGAATTTTTCTAATGAGGATAATGCGGCCGCTGTGACTGACGCAAATGGCCCAACGCTGACGGCCCTGATTATTGTTCATGATAATGATTTTAATGGGACTAATTGCTTGTAATTATGGGGAGGGAGGGAGGAGGGAGGAGGAGGAGGGGTTGGGGTAGGGGTGAGGCTGTGTGCGAGTGCTTGGGCATTTTGTGGTGATTTCTTAAGTGTCTTAGTTCATTTGTTTCATTATTATTATTATTATTTGTAATTTTTGTTCAAGAAGGAAGGAGAGAGGGAGAGGGGGAGAGGGGAGAAAGTGATTAAAATAGACAATGAAAAGGAGTCATTATTATGTCTCGAGCGTCGGTGCCGGTTTGTTTACATTATCGGGGAGACTAAAAGAAAAAAAAATAAATTGTTCTTTACTGATACTATCAAACGTCTGTCGCCTTTTGAAGTAACACTGTCTGGTTATCAAAGTGCTGGTGTTAAAAGTCACTGCAATGTGTGTTTAAGCGACTATCAGCTTTATTTACTAAATGATATAAGTGACTGACTTGTCGAATTGATAAAGAAATACTTATAGTTTTTTTCTCTTTTTTTTATACACTTTATATATGCATATATTATCTTACTCTTATCATCATGAAAATTATAGTCTTAAATGGTCACGTAGAAATGAATATAGCTACAGTAAAAGTTATAGATAGTGTTATAGTGATGTAGTTAAAAGTTAAAATGATGATGTATTTGCTACAATATCGTAGCTATAAAAAAAAATACTAGATACATAGCTATAGTGATGTAGATATGGTGAAAATGATAAGTGTATTTCTATAGCATTATCTTTATAGTGAAAATGATAGTTGTATTATAGTGTTATCTTATAGTGAAAGTGATAGTTATATATAGTGTTGCGTGATTCACTAATACCTTTCTGTTCCTATTTCTGTCCTGTCTCCACACATT
>NW_020870195.1:15000-16239 GCF_003789085.1 Penaeus vannamei | reverse complement strand
GAGGAAGAAGAAAGAGGGAAGGAAGGGGGGAAGAAAGGAGGAAGGGGGAGGGAGGGGGGGGGGGGAGGGAAGATGAAAGAGGGAGGAAGGGAGGGAAGGAGAAAAGAAGGAGGGGGGGAGGAAGGAAGATGAAAGAGGGAAAGAAGGGAGGAAAAGGGGAGGAAAGAGGGAGAGAGGGGAGGAGAAGGGAAGGGGGAGAGGGAGGGAGGGAGGGAGGGAGGGAGGAGGGGGAGGTGGAGGTGAGGAAAGGGAGGAAAGGGAGGATGGAAGGGTTAGGAGAAGACAGGGAGAGGGTAGGGGAGTGAGAGAGAAAGTAGAGGATGAAAAAGAGGGATGGAGGAAGGAAGGGGAAGGAGCGAGAGAGAGGGGCCGAGGGAGGACCAAGGAAGAATGAAAGATGGGAGGTAGGGGAGGGAGAAGAGAAGGATTAAGATTATAAAGATATATAAGATTTTAGTTTTAATTTCCTTTGTTTACAATGGATAATATTTTCTTTGCTGTGACATATTGTCTGTTTTATTTTTGCCCAAATTCTCCCCCTGTGCTGCAAGGAGTGGCCGGGGTTTACCACTCACTGGCCGGTGCGTGGGATTGAACTCAGGTCCGCAAGATTGCTGACCAGCACCTTCCGCTTGCGCCAGCACAGCTGGTAAAGGGTGGAGGAAGATGGAAAAAGGGAGGAAGGAGAGGAAAGGATGGAGGAGAAGGAAGATTAAGGGAGGGAAGAGAGAAGGGAGGGAAGGGGAGAGAAGGAGGCAGGGGGAGATGGAGGGAAAAGACGGAGGAGAAGGGGGAGGGAGGGAGGAAGAAGGAAGATGAAGAGGGAGGGAGGGGAGAGAGGGGGAGGGAAGGAATGAGAGAGAGAGAGGAGAAGGAAGATGGAAAAGGGGAAGGGGGAGGGAGGGAAGGAGAAGGAAGAGGAAGAAGAGAGCGAGGGAGGGAAGGAAGGAGAGGGAGGGAAGTAGGAAGAGGGAGAGGAAGGAGGGAGGGAGGAAGAGAGAGAGGAGAGGAAGATGGAAGAGAGGGGGAGGAGAGAGGAAAAGAGGACGGAGAAACGAGAAGGCAGATGGAAGAGGGAGGAAAGGAGAGAAGGAGGAGGGGAGTAAGGGAAGGGGAGGTGGAGAGGGCGAAGGAGAGGGAGAGGGAGATGGGGAAGGATGGGAGGGGCGGGAGGAGAGAGGAGAGGAGAGGGAGAGAGAGGAGAGAGAGAGAGACGGAGAGAGAGAGAGAGAGATGGAG
>NW_020870195.1:7500-10000 GCF_003789085.1 Penaeus vannamei | reverse complement strand
CCTTGTTCCATCTATTGCACGATAGATAGTCACGCCACATTATCGGATATATATCTTTCCTGTTGCATAAAATATATCTCCAGTGCATTGTATATCTCCCGTGTCGTACATAATGTATCTATATTGTTGCACAGTATAGATACATTATGTTATTGCACACCGCTGACGCTTCCTAGATTACACATGCAACTTCTTTGTTCATTTCTCGCGATCACGAACATCAATAACAATAACAACAACAAATAACAATAATAAAAAAAACATATAAACACAAGTCATAACAATATAATTTCAAACGAGCCCGAAATTGTATATCCATACAGCGCTTGTGATTCCCCGTAGTCGCCCCTCTGCAGTGTCGCCATAAGGGTCAAAATGACACCGTACGTATGTCCCCTGGCGAGCCGAATACATTATGCACCAACCTGGCTCGCATGTTGCCTCAAATTATCCTCAAAATTTACAACAGCTGTATGTAGCCCCGCTCAATAGACTGAAAAGGATTGGCTTTGTATGTGGTTGATGTCTTCAGTCTATAATGATAAGATTGGATTATGTATTTACTCTCTATTCGTCTTTTAAATTCTTGGTCTGTTTTCGCTTAATAATAAATGGTGTTCTTTGTGTTTTCTTCCTTTGTCTTCCTGGTTATTTGTTTGTCTATCTTTCTGTTTGTTCGGTTTGTCTGTCTCTGTCTTGTCAGCTGCGCACGCTGTCTCTCACTCCCTCTCTCTCTCTCTGCCGCTCTCATTCCTCCTTTTTCTTATTCTTTCTTTTACTCTCTCTCACTCTGTCTCTGCCTCTGCCTCTGCCTCTGTCTCTGCCTCTGTCTCTGTCTTCTCTCTCTCTCTCTCTCTCTCTCTCTCTCTCTCTCTCTTCTCTCTCTCTCTCTCTCTCTCTCTCTCTCTCTCTCTCTCTCTCTCCCTCTCCCTCTCTCTCCCTCTCTTTCTCCCTCTCTCTCACACACACATACTCACCATAAACGAAGGCTCTACCGCAGTAATTTTCGCAATTATTAACTACACACAGGCTTCATGTCAAGCTTCCACATTACCTGAAAAGACAAAAGAAACAATTATTAATAACACAATCACAAAAAAGTTGGAAAAGAGTTAGGCCATTTTGAAAACGGAATATCTGATTTTTAAAATTTTAGGTGGTTATTTTACACATAGATAAACTGGTATAGGTATAGATAAATATACATACGAGTCAATTAATGTATGCACACACACACACACACACACACACACACACACACACAACACACACACACACACACACACACACACACACACACACACACACACACACACAATATATATATATATATATATATATATATATATATATATATATATATATATATATATATTTCTTTAGATTCACCTATATTATCATTATTATTATCATTATTGTTATTATTATTATTATTATTATTATTATTATTATATTATAATTATATTATATATATATATATATATATATATATATATATATATATATATATATATATATATATATATATATATATTAGATTTATCTCTAAATATAAAGCAAGTTACTAACATGGGTTTTAAGGTAAGAGTCATAAGTAAACTTTTGAGCCTTTTCCCCTCCCTCTCCCTCCCTCTCCCCCTTTCGCTTTCCCCTCTCCCTCCCTCTCCCCTCCCCCCCTCCTCGCAATCTCGCTGAGTGTCGTAACAGTTGCTTTTACTGTATCTTTCTATTGCAAAACGACCATTACAGACACTTTTCCCAAACCGTTTCTATTGGGAATCCGTTTAAGGGGGTATTAGGCAGAACGAATATGTATAAAATAAGTCTGGGAATAGATTAAGAATTAACATATAAGTGTAGGATAAAAAAAAAAAACTGATTCATTCTCTACATGGATCCATCTGTCAAAAAAAAAAAAAAAAAAAGAAAAAGAGAGAAAAAAGAAATTGAGAATGATGTTTACTTTTCCCATTTCTTCGAATTTGAGAAATTATTGCAATCATCATTATCCTTATTATTATCACTATTATCATCATTATTATAATAATTATTATTATCTTCATTATTATCCTTTTTACTATTATCATTCCTATTATTGTTATTATTATTGTCATCATCATTATAATTATCATTGCTGCCATTGCTTTTATTACTATTATTATTATTATTGTTATAATCATCAGTATGATTACAATTATTTTTTTGTGCTTTTATTAGTTACTACATTTTGGAAATTTAGTTCGGGAAATGTTAATGCAGGCTGGAAGAGAGGAGGGAGAGAGAGAGAGAGAGAGAGAGAGAGAGAGAGAGAGAGAGAGAGAGAGAGAGAGAGAGAGAGAGAGAGAGAGAGAGAGAGAGAGAGAGAGAGAGAGAGAGAGAGAGAGAGAGAAAGTATGAATTCAATTCCCGTTTTCTTAACGCTTTGTCAACACCAAATCAACATTTTCCATTGCTATATTTCTTGTTTTGTTTATCAGACACTATTATAGACTTCAAACAA
>NW_020870195.1:0-2500 GCF_003789085.1 Penaeus vannamei | reverse complement strand
GACTCATCCCGTCGTGTATACATATTTATTTTTTTTTTGTATTTTTTCTAAATCAAAATTATGAAGAGAAGACACGCTCACCTGAAAAGTTAATTACCGTTGTATTAATATTTTAAGTTTTTTTTCTTTTCCTCTCTTTCTCTGCAAACTGATTGTTTATTGCTCAACTCACGGCCTCTGGTAATTAAAAGATAAATAAATAAATAGACTAAAAAAATATATACTTAGTATCATGCAAATGGGTTGTTGGTTTTTGTAAGTCTAATATCTTTACAGACTTTTTTTTCATTTTGTTTTTATTATTTTATTTTTATTTTCCCTGATGTTAGTTTGGTAATGAACATTTGTAACTTTGTAAAATTGGTTATCAATTTCGTGGTTTTATTGTATTTTATTGTCAAATCAACATTATCATTATCATTCATTATCATTGTTATCACCATCTCCATCATTATCATCATCATCATTACCATTTCATCATCATTATTATCCTCCTCATCATCATTATTCATCCTCCTCCTTCTCCTCCTCATCATCATTATCATCATCATTATTCCTCCTCTCCTATCATCATTATTAATCCTCTTCATCATCATCATTATCTTCATCATCATTATCATCATTACTATCATTATAATTATTAATACTATCATCATTATTGTCACAATAATCATTTACACCAATAAGGGAGACAGTTGCATAGTTTACCTAACGAGATGCAGTTTTGTGTATCGATAAATTGTTTTTTTCATATATTCATATAACATAATTTTGGGTCGTTCTTGTATCAAATATTTTTTTCTCTTTGTCATATTTGATGTTGATAGCGCTGTAGTGTAAAGTGTATGTGTGTGTGTTGTGTGTGTTTGTGTGTGTTTTGTTTGTGTGTTTTGTGTGTGTGTTATGTGTGAGTGTTTGTGTGTGTTTGTGTGTGTGTGTTGTGTGTGTGTGTGTGTGTGTGTGTGTGTGTGTGTGTGTGTGTGTGTGTGTGTGTCAGATAGGTTTACACGTCTGCTATTTGTTTTCCTGAAGTCTTAATTCTCAAAAGTTATCTCATATCTGACATGTTCTTCTTAGTCCTTAGCATATTCAAACGTTGCATATTACAGAAAATGAGAATATTTGTATTCAGGGGAAACTGCGCTAAACTTCCTGTGTTCGAGGTTTAAAATTGCTTCGAAAAAAGAAAAAGAAAGAAAGAAAGAAAGAAAACAAGACAAGATTTAATAACGATGGTGGCATATTTACATGTGAAATTTACTGTTCTTTTTCGAAATGACTTCCAGATGATGCACTTGTATGATAAAAAGTATTCATAAAAACACAACACATACCTTTACAACTTCAAATAATACCCAATATTGCGTTAAACAACACAACAGCCACACACACACACACACACACACACACACACACACACACACACACACACACACACACACACACACACACACACACCTATTGCATGCAGGGAATCAAAGATTCTTTCCCCTTCTTCTCTCCTTCCTCTCCTCTCCCCTCTTTTTCTCAAAGGTGAAATGCGGTGCTTTGACATCTTAGGAATAAATAATGCTAGAAGCATACACGGCCCTCTGCTTCCGTTTTTTCTTCCCTCCTTCCATTTTCTATTTATATTTTTAGGGGAAACTCATGTGAAGGATGTCTGACTTCCCCTCTCCTTCCCCTTTGTGGCATTCCTCATCTTCTCCTTGTCCCATCCCTCTCTCTCATCTACTCTCTCTCTCTCTCTCTCTCTCTCTCTCTCTCTCTCCTCTCTCTCTCTCTCTCTCTCTCTCTCTCTCTCTCTCTCTCTCTCTCTCTCTCTCTCTCTCTTTCTCTCTCTCCTAGTCTCGCTCTTTGTCTTTTTTTTTCTCTCTCTCCCTCCCTCCACTCTCTGAAAAACATAGAAAAAATATGAAAACGGAGAAGAGAGGGAGAGAGAAGATGAGAGAGAGAGAGAGAGAGAGACGACGAGAGAGAGAGAGAGAGAGAGAGAGAGAGAAGAGAGAGAGAGAAGAGAGAGAAGAAAGAAGCTAGAGATTTATTCCGGTATTTTCTTGTTCCTCGTCCTCCTAACCCCTTTCCTCCCCTTAACCCTTTCCTCCTTATCCACTTCCTCCTACACCCCTCCCGCTCCTACACCCCCCCCTCTTCCCCCAAAGACCCAAACATCAGGGAAATTAGAATCACGACACCCCCACTCTCCCTCCCCCCCCCTCATAAAAAGTACACCAGCTGTGAATCGCCCCGAGGTGACAGTATCTCCTGACACCAAAATTGAACACCCACCCTTCCACCCCTTCTCCGTCCCTTCCTTTCCTCCCCTCTTCCGTCATTCCCTCTCTGTCCCTCTCCCCTCTCCTTCTTCTCTGCTCCTTCACCCTCTCTCTTTCCTTCTTCTATCCTTTTACGTTTCTCTCTTCCTCCTCAGTCTCCCCTGCTTTCGTCTTCACTTCATTTTATCATTCCCATTCCTGTTCTTCGTCTCTTCTATCCTTCT
>NW_020870194.1:541932-557807 GCF_003789085.1 Penaeus vannamei | reverse complement strand
GATCGTCGATAGGAGAAGGAGATGAACGACAGAGAGAAGAGAACGGAAGAGGCGATGCAGAGGCTTGGCCCAAGGGAGGGAGAGGGAGGAGGGAGAGCAGGGGAGGAAGCGGAGAGCAGAGGGAGGAAGGGCGAGAGAGAGGAGGAAGGAAGGAGAGAAGGAGAAGGGGAGAGAGAGGGAGGAAAAGAGAGAGAGAGAGGAAGGGGAAGAGAGGGAGGAAGGACGAGAGAGAGAGAGAGAGAGAGAGAAGAATACGAGGAGAGGAGAGAGAGAGAGAGAGAGAGGAGAGAGAAGAGAGAGAGGGAGGAGAGAGAAGCGGGGAGAGAGAGAAGAGAGAGAGAGAGAGAGAGAGAGAGAGAGAGAATGAGAGAGAAGAGAGAAGAGATGGAGAGGAAGATGAGGAGAGCAGAGAGAGAGAGAGAGAGAGCAGAGAAGAGAGGACCAGAGCGAGAGAAAGAGAGAAAGAAATTCTGAACCGAGTCATAAGACCATTCTAAAAGTCCTCATACCAGAGACACATTATTTATAAGAACCTCCAAAATTAACACTCGCCACAAACTCTCTTGCAAATTATTGATGTGTTTGTCCAGAGCGAATCAAAGTAGAGTCTTCATTTCGGAAACCGTGAAATTGTCGTTAAATTCTACCGACAAATTCGTAATTTTATTGACCGTGAAAATGGAGGTTAGTCAACTCGCGCCAATAGAGTTGCCATTTGTTTATTTTTTGAGTGTTTATTTCCTTAAATATTTGTTGGTTTATTGAGGTGTGTATTTGTTTGTATGTTTATGTTTTTTTCCCTTGATTTCTTTATTTGCATTATTTATGTTATTCTGATTTATTTGTTTACGTGTGTATTTATTTTTCTATTTGTTTATTTGCGTTTTTGTTTATTTATTTATTTATTTTATGTTTATTTATTTGTTTGCATATTCATTTATTTATTTGTTATTTATCTTTATTTGTTTGTTTACGTATTTTTTTCTATTTTCTCTATATCTTTATTTATTTACGTTTTATTGTCTTCATGTTTATTTACGTATCTATTCCTTTTTACATATTTATTCATTCTTTTTTCTTTTTCCTTTATTCATTTTATTATTTGTTATTATTATCTTCTTCCTTTTTTGGTATATTCATGTTTATATTACCTGTATTTTAACTACCTGAAAAATATACATCCAACCCTGCAATTAACATGATTTTAACACCCCGAAAAAAACGAACATACATTTAAATTAATTAACGAAGATTAACAAGCATTTAGCACACAAATATTGATGTAGGAAAACGAACATTTTTACGAGAGAGAAATGTACATTGAGCATTCCACTGCCAAGAATTTATTTGGATATAAATGCAGTTTATGTTCAGAAATTTAACATGCTCTCACACACATATAAGCACACACACTCACACGCACACGCACGCACTAAAGGAAAGAAAAAAAAGAAAAAAAATATGTAATATTAGTAGATAAGCAAATAGAATAAACATATGAAATAAAATAAAAGATTAAATAATACCATACATTCAACATCGCAAAAAAAAACAAATAAATAAAACGCATTCACCATTCAAAAAATTAAATAAAGAAATAATTAAATAAAGAAAAATAGTTAAAACGTACATTCCAATTCCCACAAAATAAATAAATAAATAAAAACATGAATAGATAAATAAATATATCCAAAACGCCTTGATAAAGAAAAAAAAAATTAAAACGTACATTCGAATTCCCCCACAAAAAAACACATAAAAAATAAATAAAAAACAAAGAAAAAATCCAAAACGCCTCGTATATAAATTTAACATACATTTAACTCCCCGAAAATTAACATGTGCATTTCCCGCGTGTGTGTGAGGGGCGCTGTGATCAAATATTTACAATCCGGGTTTTGTCTCCAGATTAAAGGTCTTGGGAGCTATGCTTTTGTGATTTTTTTTTTTTTTTCTTTTTGGGTTTGTTTTTTTTTGCTTTTTTCTTGTTTTGTTTTTGTTTGTTTTTATATTTTTGCGTTTTTGTTTGTTGTTAGGATTATTATTAGTGTTTATTGTTATCATATTTGTTAGTTGTTTGTTATGGTGTTAAATTGTTAGCTCTGTTGTTATTATTGTTATTGTTGTTTATGATAATAATGATGATAATAATAATAATAATTAATTAATTATTATTGTTATTATTATGATTACTATTATTATTGTTTTCATTATTATTATCATTATTATTATTTATTATGAATTATTATCTTGTTTCCTTCTTTTCTTTTCTTCATTTTCTCTTTGTTCTTATAGTTTTGTCCTCTCATTTCCCAATTTACATCTTTTTCCCAGGTCACTATTTTTTTTCTCCATTTAATCACCATCTATGTAACCTCTCCTTATTTTTTTACTTGTCACTATATATCTACCACGTTCTTTCTTATGAGAAAAAATACGTTCATGAAAACAATATGTATATATATATGAATTTATTCGCTCATTTATTTATTTATGTTCTTATTAATTGTTCTACGTAGTCTATTATTCTTTATTATATATTATTGTTTATTAATCTTGAATAGTTATCTATTTATTACTCTTTTCTATTGTTATTAATATTTACTATTCAATCAATCTTTTCTATTTGTTGATTATTTATCTATTCAATATATTTTCTTAATTAACTTTATGCTATCATTAACTCTTAATTAATTTTATCTATTCAATAATCCTTTCTATTCGTAATATTTATCTATTTTCAATTATCTATTCCTGTATTCTTTTATTACTTTATAGTTACTCGTAACTATTTATCTATTCATCATCTATTCTGTTTGTTAATATTTACTTCATTATCTCATTCCTGTATTCCTTTATTTATTTATAGTTACTCGTACTATTTATCATTCATTCATTCCTATTGTTTCTGTTTGTTAATATGTTATTCATTATCTATTCCTGTTATTCTCTTTAGTTAATTATACGTTACCGGTGGTACCTAATTTATCGCTATTCACTTCATCTATTTCCTATTTGTAATATCTTATATCTTTTTCATTTATCTATTCCTGTATTCGGTATTATTTTATAGTTTACTATATTTATCTTATTCATTAATCTATTTCTATTTGTGTTTAATATTTTTATCTTGTTCATTTTCTATTTCCTGTATTCTTTTTTATTTATGGAGTTACTCGTACTAGATTTATCTATTCATTCATCTTTTCTATTTGTTAATATTTATCTTTTCATCTTATCTACATTCCGTGTTATTCATTTATTTATTTGTATAGTTACTCGTAACGCGTCAATGACCGTTATTGGTGTTAAGTCCCCCGCGTCGTGACCGTCAGCTGCCCGAGACGAAAATCCGAGGAAGGTCTAGGATGTCTCTCGGATGTATTTCAAGAAAGAACATTCTCACAAGTTGCTTAGCCGGTTATTGGCACATTGGGAAGGGTTATGTGTGTCGCAGTTGTTATGGCAGAGGGTAGATGTACTGTACAGTAATCTTATGGAAGGGGGTGGGGAGAGGTTGGAATGAAAGGAGAAGTGAGGAGGAAGGGGATGCGGGATTGGAAAAAGAGAAGAGATGGGAGCAGGGGAATTGGCGAAAGGATGGGGGGAGGAAAGGAGAGAGAGAGAGAGCGGGGGGAGAGGAGAGAGAGAGGAGTAGAGCAGAGAGAGGAGAGAGAGAGGAGAGAAGATGAGAGACAGAGAGAGGAGAGGAGAGAGAGAGAGAGGAGAGAGCGAAAGCGCGAGGACCAAGGTTGGTATTGTACGAAATGTTTCTGTGTTGGTAAATTGAGTGATGGCGGGGGGGGGGGATTGTTGTTGGAAGTGTGGGTAGAGGATAGGGTGGGTAGGAGGGGATTGTGTTGGAAAGTGTGCGTCGTGGGGAGGTAGGTTGGTCGTGTCGGGTAGAGCTAAAACGTATAAGCAATTGTGGTCAATGTTAGAATGCATATGATACGGTTGGCAGAACGTTATAAAGTAGCAGAACATCGTGATACGGTTGGCAGAACGTGTTATAAGGTGGCAGAACATCGTGATAGGATTGGCAGAACAGTTGTGATAGAATTAGCAGAACACCGAGATAAAATTGTCAGACCGGTTGTGATAGGTCTGGCAGAACAAAAGTTATAAGGTGCCACAGCCTTGTAATAGCGTTGTCAGAATGTATGTGAATAGGGTTGGCAGACCGTTCTCCCGTTGGCAGTGACGTCCGTGGGGGGCAGATCCCGGTGAGTTACCGCTGTTCCTCGATGTTAACAGGTGTTGGTAAAGAGAGAAGATTACAGCGGGCTGATTTTTGAAATTCTTTGTTGGTCAAAGCTTTTATTTTTATTTTTTTATTTTGTTAACGAGTACTTAGAGGTTTTAGAAGCGATTTTCCGTGGGGGTTTAGAAGCTTTAGAAGTTGTAGTATTGGTGTTATTATTATTATTATTATTATTATTATTATTATTTGTTGTTGTTGTTGTTTGTTGGTGGTGGTGGTGCGTGGTTACTCTTATTATTAGTATTAGTATTATTGCTATTATTATTATTATTATTATTATTATTATTATTATTATTATTATTATTATTATTATTATTATTATTATCGTAATCACTATCGTTATTGTTATTATTATTATTATTGTTAGTAGTATCGTTATCATTATAATGATAATGATAACGATAATGATGATAATAATAAATAATGATAATAATCACTACTAATAATAACAACAACAATAACAACAACAACAACAACAATGATTACGATATTAACATTGATAATGATCATGAAAAATGATAACGCCAAAAGTAATAATAATGATAATGATAATAGAAATACCTCTGGCAGCCTTTTCTGATGGAAATGTCCCCGCTAGGTGTTGGCAGAGTGGGATGCTGTTGACAGAAATTAGTGTTGGTGATTTGTCAGCGGGGAGAATGAGGTGGTGGAATCTTCGTGGGAGTAAATAGGGGAAGGAAGGTGGTTTTCGGGGCGTTTTGGTGGAGAGGTGGATTGGTGGAGAAGGGGGGTTGGTGGAGAGGGTGGAGAAGGGTGTGGGGGTGGGGAGGTGGAGTGGTGGAGAAAGGGGGAGTGGTGGAGAGGTGGAAAAGTGGGAAAAGATGGTGGAGTGGTGTGAGAAGGGTGGGGAGGTGGAGAGGTGGAAGGGTGAGGGGGGTGGAGAGCGTGGATTTGATGACAGTGGTACGAGAGGTGGAGAAGGGGGAAAGATGGTGGAGTGGTGGAAGGGTAAGAGAGGTGGAGAAGGCTTGGAGTGGTGGAGAGGTGAAAGGATGGAGAGATGGAAGGGTGAAAAGGTGGAGAGGTGGAAGGGTGGAGAAGTGGAGAGACGGATAGGTGGATATATAGAAATATCGAAATGAGAATGGTGATGATGTGGAAAGGTGAGAGGATGGAAAGATGAAAAGGGTGGAAGGATGAGGAGGGTGGAACGGTGGTGAGTTGGAAAGATGTCAAGAGGGAAGCGTGGAACGGTGGAAAGGTGAGAAGGTGAAAAGGTGAGAAGGTGAAAAGGTGGAAATGGGAAAATAGACAAAGATGGAAAGGAGGAGATGGTGGAAAGGTGGACAGAGTAACTCATGTTGTCACTGGTTGGGAAGTTGGTAGAGGGAAGGGTGGGGTGGAGAGGTTGGGTAGGGGGGGTGAAAGGGAATGGATAGGAGTAAAGGAGGATAATAGGGAGGGTAGGGTGAGAGGGTGAGAGAGAGAGAGAGAGAGAGAGAGAGAGAGAGGAGAGAGAGAGAGAGAGAGAGAGAGAGAGAGAGAGAGAGAGAGAGAGAGAGAGAGAGAGAGAGAAAGAGAGAGAGAGAGAGAGGAGAGGAGAGGGAGAGGGAGAGGGAGAGGAGAAGGAAGGGAGAGAGAGAGGGAGGATGAGATGTAAGGTAAAGAGGGGAAGGGAGAGGAAGGGAAAGGGTAGAGGGGAGAGTGCAACGTGAGAGAAAGAACGGGTGGGAGGGAGGGAGAGAAGAAGGAAGGAATAGTGGAGAACGGAGAAGGGAGAATGATAGATAGGTCGAACAAAGGACAGAGTAAGGAGAGAGGAGAAAAATAGATGGGCAGATATGATAGACAGAAAGACAGGGTAGTTTGATATGCGAAACGATAGATGGTAAAATACACATTGGATGAATATACAGAAAACACAAACAGCATATAAAAACAAAAAATAAAAAATGGAGAGAGAATGAAAATAGGAAGAGAGAGAGAGAGAGAAGAGAGAGAGGAGAGAGAGAGAGAGAGAGGAGAGAGAGAGAGAGAGAGGAAGAGAGAGAGAGAGAGGAAGAGAAGAAGAGAAAAAAAAGAAGAAAGAAGAGAGAAACGAGAGAACGAGAGAAAAGGAGAGAAAGAGACACGCACCAACAGGCAGGGAGAGAGAGACAGAGAGACAGCAAGGAAGGGCGGTATGGGATGCCCAAGTTATGGGATGGCGCGACATTATGTCTATTAAAAGTCTCAAGGTCGCTTCAGCACCCTCCTCCTCCCTCCCCCTACCCCTTCCCCCCTCCCTCCCTTCTCCAATCTCCCCTCCCCTTCTCCTCCCCTCCCCTCCCTCCCCATTCCTCCCTGAAACCCTCCCCACCCATCGAATACCCTTGTCCCCCAATCTCCCCTTCCCCTTCTCCCTCCCCTCCCTCCCCTCCCTCCCCAGTCTTCCACCCCTTCCCTCCCCTCCTCTCCATTCCTCCCTGAAACCCTCCCCCACCCCACCCATCGAATACCCTTGTCCCCCCTCCCCCTCCCCTCCTCTAGCCAGCAGACCCCACCCTTGCATCTACTTAAAGTTGGGGTATACTGACACTCGGACTTACAAAGGACAGGGTATACTTACCGTGTGGGTATATTTACATGTTTGTTTGTTTTTTCATAGCGTGGTTTGTTTACTTAGATGTGGGGTCCTGTCTCAAGCCTCTTATCTTTAATTATACAAACCTCTTGTCTTTAATTTCGCAGAACACGAACAGAAAACCTTTAAGATATATTGTTTATAGTATTTATATACACCATACAGCATATATCACCTACGTATAGATTATACTCGAATACCTCTCAGATCTCTCTCTCTCTCTCTCTCTCTCTCTCTCTCTCTCTCTCTCTCTCTCTCTCTCTCTCTCTCTCTCTCTCTCTCTCTCTCTCTCTCTCTCTCTCTCTCTCTCTTCCTACACAAAAAGGGATTAAGCACCGAGTATCAGTTGTAGAAGAGAGCTCGTTGTGTGTACCTTTTATTAAATCTCCTTTTAAATTACATTAAATATTATTAAATTCCTTTTTTAAAATCTCCTTTTCAGTTGTATTAAATTTTATTAAATCTCCTGTTAAATTGTATTAAATTTTATTAGATCTTTTATTAAATCTCCTTTTGAATTATATTAAATTTTATTAAATCTCCTTTTAAATTATGATAAATTTTATTAAATCTCCTTTTAAATTATAATAAATTTTTATTAAATCTCCTTTTAAATTATAATAAATTTTATTAAATCTCCTTTTATTAAATCTCCTTTTATTAAATCTCCTTTTATTGAATCTCCTTTTATTAAACCTCACAATTACTAACAAACAAACAAATACACCAATACCAACACACACCCTCATACCGGCTCCTTATACTCTGAGGTCCCTGAACTACTCTTAGGGACAGTGGCTCTTTGGCTCCTTGTCCCTGGCCCCTTGTGGCTCTGGCACCTTCGGGTCCTCAGGGTAGGGCATCTCAGGGGAGGGGGGTGAGGGAGGGGGCCTGTTGTATTTTCAGTGTTTTTTGTTTTTTGTTGTTATTATTATTGCTGGTGTTGTTTTTAATGTTATTTGTTATATTATTTTATATTACTTATTATTATTATTATTATTATTATTGTTATTATTATTATTATTGTCATTATTATTATTGTCTTACTTTATATTCTATTTTTGCCTCTCTCTCTCTCTTCTCTCTCTCTCTCTCTCTCTCTCTCTCTCTCTCTCTCTCTCTCTCTCTCTCTCCTCTCTCTCTCTCTCTCTCTCTCTCTCTCTCTCTCCCTCCTCCCTCCCTCCTCCCTCCCTCCCTCCCTCCCTCCTCCCTCCTTCCCTCCCTCCCTCCTCCCCCTCCCTCCTCCCTCCTCCTCTCCCCTCCCCTTCCCTCCTCTTCCTACCTCAGTCCCTCCTTGAATGTCACTCCCTCCTCCCCTCCCTCCCTCCCCTCCCTCCCTCCTCCCTCCCCCTCCCTCCTGAGTGTCACTCCCTCTTCCCTGACACCTCTTTTATCTTCTCCCCTTGTACTCTCGTGGCTCCCATTGGCACTCTGGCCATTTGCTCTGTCCCTCCCTCCCCCATTCCTCTCCCCTTCCTCTCTTCTCTCTTTCTTCCCTCTCTCCTCTCTCCTCCTCCCCTTCTTCATTCCTTCCTCTCTACCCTCTCTCTCCGCTGTTCTCTCTTCTCCTCCCCTATCCACTATCCCTTTCCCCCCTCCGATTATCCTTCCTTCCCCCTCCTCCTCTCTCTCTCTCCTCCTCCTCCTGCACTCCCTCTCTCTTTCCATCTCTCCCACTTCCCTCTCCTCCCCCCTCTCTCTTTCCCTCTCCCTCCACCCTCCTTCCCTTCCTCTCTCTTTCCCTCCTCCCCCTCCTTTCTCCTCCTCCCTCCCTCCTTACCTCTCCCTCCTCCATTACTCCTCCCCCCTCTCCCTCTCTCTCTCTCCCTCCCCCTTCCTCTTTCTTTCCCACCTCCCTCCACCCCTCTCCCCTTCCTCTCTCCCCTTACACACAACACACACTTTGGCACTCTCTGGCCCTTTACACCTTCCTTATTCTGGTCCCGTGGCATTCACCTTGGCCCCCCCTCCTCCCCCTCCCTCTCGGTCGCATAAGCTGGGTGAGGCTCTGTCTTGTTTGTTTTTTTATTTGTTTGTTTGTTTGTCCTCCTCCTTCTCTTCTCTCATTCTCTTTCTCCTTCTTCTTCTCCTCCTCCTTTCTCCTCCTTCTCCTCTTCCTCCTCCCCATCCCCTTCTTTCTTCTCTCTCTCTTCTCTCTCTCTCTCTCTCTCTCTCTCTCTCTCTCTCTCTCTCTCTCTCTCTCTCTCTCTCTCTCTCTCTCTCGCCCCCCCCTCCTCCCCCTTCCCCTGACAGAAAGGATATTCTGTGTTTGCTAATTCTATTTTTCTTTTCTTTTTATATTTTTGTCTCTTGCTTTTATTTGTTTTGGACTGAAAGAAAGAGAAGAAAGATGTTTTTTTCTTTCTTTTTTTCTTTTGAGGTTTTGCAACAATTATTTTGTTTTTATTCCCATTTATATTTTATCTTTTTCTTTCTTTTTCTTTTTTATTATTTTTTTCGTGCTTTTCCTTCCTTCCGTCATTCACTCGTTCACTCTTTCACTTCTGTGTTTCTCCTTTCATTCGTTCACTCTCGTTTCTGTTACTTGGAAGAAGAAAAATAAAATGGAAAGGGAAAAGAAAAGGGAAAGTAGAAAAAAAATCATTATTTTTTAAAGCAAACATAAATAACATAAATAATTGTGATAGGGATACTAATGATAATGATAATGATGATAATGTTGTTTTGATGAAATGATGATGATGATGATGATGATTATTATTATTATTGTTATTGTTGTTGTTATTATTATTATTATTATTATTATTATTATTATTATTATTATTATTATCATTATTGTTGATGATATTATTATTATGATAATAACTATAACAGTCATAACAAGAGCGAATGTATAAATAAACAAATGAATAATGATAGTATTAATAAATGTTGTCGTAGTAGTAAGAACAAGAAAGACAAGAATAAAAGTAGCTAAAAAAAGACGGTGTTTTCGGGCCAGAAGACCACTTGACGTAACCAGGAGGAGGAGGGGGAGGAGGAGGAGGGGAGGAGGAGGAGGAGAGGGAGGAGGTGGAAGAGGAGAGGGGGGGAGGAGGAAGAGGAAGGGGGAGGGAGAGGGGAGGAGAAGGAGGAGGAGGAGGAGGAGGAGGAGGAAGAGGAGAAGAAATGGAGAATGGAGGGGGAGGAGGAGGAGAATGAAACGGAGGAATGAAGGAAGAAATAAAGAAGGAGAAAGAGAAAAAGGAGGAGGAATGAGGATGAAAAGGAAAATGAAGGAAGAGGAAGAGGAGGTTAGATGAGAAATAGGAGGAGATAGAAAAGGAGAAGGAGAAGATGAAAAGGAAAACGGGGAAGAGGAGGAGGAAGAAGAAGAAGAAGAAAAGGGAAAAGGAGAAGGAAGAAAAAAATGAATAAAATAATAATACATAATTTAAAGAATATAAGGGAAAAAAGGAAAAGAGAGAAAAAAAGAAAAAGTTTAATAAAAACAATGATACATAATTTAAAGAATATAAGAAAAGAAAAAAAAGGAAAGAGAAAAAAAAACAAGAAAAGGGGATAGAAACACCCCATCTTGCGGGCGTGCGGGCGTGCGGCGTGCGGGCGGGCAGGGGCCAGGCCAAATAACGCTGAGGCGCCACCGCTCTCCCTGCTGGCGTCGCCGGGCCCACTTGCACTGCTGGGGGGGGCAGGGGGGGAGGGGGAAGTAGGGGTGAGGGGGAAGGGGGGGGGGGGTTGGGGGAGGGGGAAGGGGGGGGTGAGGGAACGGGTTGGGGGGGAGGAGGGGGGGAGTAGGGGTGATGGCACGGGTTGGGGGGGGAGGAAGGGGAAGGGGTAGGTAGGGATATGGGTACTGGTGGGGGGACGGGGAAAAGGGGGGGTGAGGGAACGGGTTGGGGTTAGGGGAAGGGGGTAGGGGTGATGGCACGGGTTGGGGGGGAGAGTAGAGGTGAGGGAACGGGGTGGGGGGAAGGGGAAGGGGAAGGGTAGGTAGGGGTGAGGGAACGGGTTGGGGGAGGTGGGGGAGGGGGAGGGGTGATGGTACGGGATGGGGGGAGAGGGGGAAGTAGGGGTGAGGGCACGGATTGGGGGGGGAAGGGAAGGGTTGGTAGGGTGGGGAGGGAGGAGGGGGGCGAGGGACGGGTTAGGGGAGGGGGGGAGAAGGAAGTGGGGTGAGGACACGGTGAGGGTTGGGACTAGGAAGGGGAAGGGTGGGGGGGTAGGCTTGGGTTGCGGAAAGATGGGGAAGTGGGTGAAGGGATAGGGGAATGGGGGTTAAGAGAAGGGGTTAGAAGGATGGGGAGAGGGGGCATAAGGGGTTGAGAGGTAGTGGGGGGAGTTGGGTGGTATTGGGGTTGGGAACTGGGTTGCTGAGCTGGGTAAAGGGGGGGGGAAGGGGGGAGGAATTAAGGGGGGGGGGTTAAGACAGTGACTTAAGTGATGGCGTTGTTGGGGGGAGAGGTTTGGGGGGATGGAGGTTAATTCGTGTAGGGGGATAGGGGGTTGAGAGAGAGAGAGGGAGATGGAGAGGAGAGAGAGAGAGAGAGAGAGAGAGAGAGAGAGAGAGAGAGAGAGAGAGACGAGAGAGAAGAGAGAGAGAGAGAGACCAAGGAGGGGGGGGGGAGAGAGAGAGAGCCAACAGGAGCAGGGGAGAAACACAGACCAGAGCAGCCAGACAGTACAGCAGAAGGACCCGACAGACAGCAGATACAGACACTCGACAGACGACGAGGACGACGAGAAAAAGAGAGAAAAAGAGAGAGAGAGAGAGGTGAATGTATGAGTTCTAGTACGCGTGTCAGTGTTCTTAGCACAGCAATGGCAGAATTTATAGTGAAGTGCTGGTATGGCGTCTGAGGTTAGCAGTGATAGTGATGGTGACGACATGAAGGAACAAAGAGTGACGTGGACATGAGATCGGTATTGAAAGTGACATGAGGCCGGCAGTGACAGTGACATGAGGCTGGCAGTGACAAACATAAGACCGGCAGCAACAGTGATATGAGCAGTGACAGTGATATGAGACCGGTAGTGATAGTGACATGAGACCGGCAGCGACAGTGACATGAGCAATGACAGTGACATGAGGCAGCAGTGACATGTGACATGAGACCGGCATTGAAAGTGACATGGGACCGGCAGTGACAGTGACATGAGACCTGTAGTGACGTTTTACAATGTCACGCGTTAGAGAAATGAAATGAAAGTGAGATGATGAGTGGGACATTTTGCGCGTACGTTGTAAGGAGGAGTTGTTTTTTGTAAACCAAGATAGGAGGGGAGAGAAGACCGAGGAATAAGAGAAAAGACGGGAGAGAGGGAGGAGGGGAGGGAGGAAGCGAGAGGAAAGAGAAAGAAAGGAGGGAAGGACGATGAGGAGGGTGCGAGGGGAAAAAGGGAAAGAAGGGGGGGAGGGCAGAGGGAGAGAGGAAGAGAGGGGGGGGGGAGGGAAGGAAAGGGAAAGAGGAGGAGGGAGAAGAGGGGATAGAGGAATAAGAGAAAGAAGAGGGACCTTATAGAAAAAAAAAACGAAAACAAAGGGAAAATACCATACAAGTAGAAGAAACTGTAGAAATGACCCGAGGAAGAATAAGAAAAATGAAAAACACTTGAAGACGCATCTATTAATAAAGTGTTTGCCAGAATAACCAGGCGTCGGCGCTCGTTTTTGGTGGTCGTCGCTTCCAGGTATGGGGTGGCGGGGGGGGCGTAGGTGGAGTGGCATGGGGGTGAACAGGGAGAGGGGGAGGAGGGAAAAGGGGGAGGGGGAAGGAGGGGGAGAGGGGAGAGGGAGTGAGGTGAAGAGGAAAGGGAGAGGGGAGGCGAGGAGAGGGAGGAAACACATATATAAGGGAAGAAAGGGCAGAGGGGAAGGAGGGGAGACGGAGTGACTGAAGGGGGGACAGGGAGAGGGGACAGAGTTCCAGTACGTAGGGCGAGGGGGTAGTGGGAGAGGAAGTGAGTGAAAATGAGGGCAGGGGGAAGGAAGGGACAGGTGTGGAAGAAAGGAAGGGTGAGGGGCGGGCGGGGGAGATAAAAGGGGATAAGGAAGGGAGAAGAGGTGAGAGGGGGTAGGAGAAAGTGGGAGTAGAAAGGACGGAAAAAGGGGAGGGAGTGCGGGAGAAGGAAGGGCAAGAGGAGACGAGTTAAGGGGAAGAGGGAAGAAGGCCAAAAGAAGATAGGAGGAGGAGAAAGGGGAAGAGAGCGTGGAGCAGGAACGGGTGAGATTTAGAGAGAGAAGAAAAGGGGAGAAGGAGAGAAAAGGAGGTAAAAGAATGGACGATTTGAATACAGACGGGAGGGGGGGGGTAGTAAAAGCACGGGCAGTGGGTGGGGGGGGGGGAGGTTCGAGGTTAACTCTAACACGCACTAGCCTATATGTCCGTCCTCGCAAGAAATGCGGGGCGGAAAAATTCACAATCTGTTGTTTTTTAGGTTCCACTATTTTGTTTTTTGGGTTTTGTTTTTTTCTCATTTTTTCTTGTTCCCCTTCTCTTTTTGGATTTCTGCTTGCGTTAATTGGCCAGGAATTAAAAACACCGAGGTCGTTTTGTTTTGTGTTTTTCCTCATTTCTTTTCGGCCGGAGATCATCGCATTGAGAGAGGACAGGGACAGATACAGACAGAACATGGGGGACAGACCAGACAGACCAGAGTCAGTCAGTCAGCTCAGTCAGCTCAGAGTCCCAGAATTCAAGTCAGTCACAGTCAGTCAGCTCAGACAGAAAACAGACAGGTTGCGTCCGAGACATGAGACAGAAGGGAAGTGAAAAACAGCAATGAGAAGAGCGCAAACCGAAAAAAAGAAAAATGACGTGAAGGCAAGAAACAAAGAGAAAAGAAGAAACGAACAATAATAACACCGACAACCGCACCCACCACCACCACAAGAAAGTGGACCCACCTCACCCGCACACACCCCACCCCTCCTAGCCACCAAACCCACGACCACCAGCACACCTGCACACCATACCACAGCTCACCCGCCCCGTCTTACCATACACACACCACAAACCTACACCCCCAACCCACACCAGTCGCCCGTCCGTCCACCGACCACAAAACTCACCACCTCCACCCCACACCACAACAACAGAACCATACAACCAACGAACCCGCATTCCAGTTAAGAGGCACATGATAAAGAAAGAACACCTCCCCATGCAGACCCACCGCCAAGCCCCCCACCGCCACCGACCCCCAGCTGCCGTGCGAGTCCTCCGTCGCCATCAGTCCACGAGGGATTGTACTACAGCGCAAATAGGCCGTCATACTTCGGTCGCTCCGGCACCGTATTTTATGGCGCGTGACGTCACCCGCGGACACACCTAGGGACCCCCTGGGTGTGCGCTGGGGGGGGAGGGGGGAGGGGGGGAGACAAGGGGAGGGGTTATGGGCGGGGGAAGGGGGAGGGAGGGGGGAAATGGGGAGGGGAAAGGGTGAGGGTTTATGGGGAAGGGGGCAGGGAGGGAGGGGGGGACGGTGCGGGGGTTCATGGGAAGGGGGAGGGGGAGGCGAGGGGGAGTAAAAGGTGAGGGGTTAATGGGACAGGCTGGGGGCCCTTCTAGGGAGGGGTGCGGACGGTAGGGGGGAGGTGAGGGGGTTAGGGAAGGATTGGGAGGGGAGAGAAAGGGGGGGAGAAAGGGGAGAGGGGAGGGGTAGTGGGAAAAGGGGGTTGGGACGAAGAGCGAGAAGAGGAGGGGAGAGAAAGGGAAGGTAGAAGGGGGAAGGAGGAAGGAGTAGGGGGGAGGAGTGAGAAAGGAAAAGGGGCGGGATGTGGAAGGGGAAGTTGCATGAGAAAGGGGAAGGAGAGGGGAGGGAGGGCCCTAGGGGGCAGAGGAAGGGGGTAAAGGGGAAAAATTAGAGAGGGGGAAAGGGGAACGTAAGGAGAAAGCCTAAGAGTATTTGAAGGGACGAATGGGTGAGGAGCGAAGAAAGGGTTAATCAGAAGGGAGGGAGAAGAGACATAAAAAGGAAAATAAGGATTAGGGAGAGGCCGACGGCAGGAGGGGATTAAGAGGAAGGTTATAGGACAAAGAGGAAGAAGCGAAGGAGCGAGAGAGGAGAGAAGGAAAAGGGGAGATGGAGAGGGGCAAGATGAAGATCTAAGTGATTAATACCTCATCCAAAATTCTCACTCACCTGCCTTCAATGGCTAAATATTTACTTCATTCTTTTATCAATTATTTTTAATCCATACACATTAATTTCATTGCCAAATATATAACACTTGCTTTGTTAAATTAATCACATTATTGATGCATTATCACAATTACTTAATATAAGTACCACTCTCATAAATACATTTTATAAGAATATAAACAACATCGAATCACAAATATCACATTATCAGAATGAATATCACATTATAAGTATGCAGCAAACATTATTATAAATAATTATTAAGAAACATTATTTACTATATTATGTTTATCATCGAATATCATCCTGATTATTGATGTATAACTTTAGATTCCTAAACTATCACATTTGATAGAATATTAGATTCTAATCATAAATTATTTATACATATCTAGATTCTATAAATCACATTTTTTTTTAAATTATTTCTCCAATTAACTATCACGAGGGATCATTTGTACGAACAACTTAGATTTAGAAAGAATACAAGAAACGAACACCAAAAATGACCATAAAACATTACGGTAAAATCTCTGGCATTCTATATAAAGTTCTGCTACACTACAAGGTTCAAGTATGTGCAAGCAGGGTGACTAAAGCGTGTATGTTAAGCGGAGGAACTAAGGGGAAGAGGTATCTGATGTGGGAAAAGGAGGGAATAGGGGACAACCCAAGGAAGGGGGAGAAAGGGGAGAAGAAGGGGGAAAGTAAGGAGGGAAAGAAATGGGGAGAATTGATCGAGGGGGGGAGGGGGGAAAAAGAGGAGAGTGCAGTGGAAGGGGAGAGAGGGGAAAGAGACAGGGAAGGAGAATGGGTAGGGGGAGGGAGGAAGCGGGGAGAGGGGAGGGGAAACGAGTAAAGGAGGGGAATGGACGGAGGAGAATGGGGAGGAGGAAAGGATAAAGAGAGGGGAATGGGGTG
>NW_020870194.1:528285-535785 GCF_003789085.1 Penaeus vannamei | reverse complement strand
GAGAGAGAGTAGAGAGGAGAGAGAAGAGAGAGAGAGAGAGAGAGGAGAGAGAGAGAGAGAGATGAGACGAGAGAGAGAGAGAGAGAGAGAAAGACGGGAGAGAGGGAGAAGACGGGAGATAGGGAGAGAGGATAGAGGGAAAGACGAAGAGAGGGAGAGAGAAGAGAGGATGAGAGGGAGAGACGGAGAGACGGAGAGAGGGAGGATTAGGGAGAGAGAGAGAATCTTGTTCCAGAACAGACAGTTTTGACGCCCAAGAACCAAGCCAGAAAGAATGCTTCCAGTTAAAATTTTTCTTCTTCTTCGATCATCATATTTCTCTTCTAACTTTCATTCTTTCTTCTTCTTCTCTTCTTCTTCTTCTTCTTCTTCTTCTTCTTTCATACTCCCATTTCTTCTTCTCATTTCTTCTTCTTCTTTCATTTTTTCTTCTTCTTCTTCTTCTTCTTTTTCTTTTTTTTTTCTTTTCTTTCATTCTTCCATTCCTCTCTCAAATTCCTCCACTGCACGCCACCTTCACTATTATCATTATCATGAAGGAGAGGAGAAGAGGAGTAGGGGAGGAGGAAGAAGAAGAAGGGAGAAAGGAGAGAAGGGGAAGGGGAAGATGAAAATAAAACCAGATAGAAAGAATGATATATGCACACAAACACACAACACACACACACACACACACACACACGCACACACACAACACACACACACACCACACATAACAACACACACACACACACAACAACACCACACACACACACACAGACACACAACACACACACACACAACACATACAATCACACACACACACACACACACAACACAATAACACACACACAGCAACACACAACACACACACACACACCACACACACACACACACGCACACACACACACATCACACCACACACACACACACAGGACACACATCAACACACACCACACACACACACACATATAATATATATATATATATAATATATATATATATATATATATATATATATATTATATAAGAGAGAGAGATGAGAGAGAGAGAGAGAGAGAGAGAGAGAGAGAGAGAGAGAGAAAGAGAGAGAGAAAGAGAAAGGAAAGAAGAGAGAAGAAAAGAGAGAGAGAGAGAGAGAGAGAGAGAGAGAAGAGAGAGAGGAGAGACGAGAGTGAGAGNTCTCCCTCTCTCTCTCTCTCTCTCTCTCTCTCTCTCTCTCTTCTCTCTCTCTCTCTCTTCTCTCTCTCTCTCTCTCTCTGCTCTCTCTCCTCTCTCTTCTGCTATCTCTCTCTCTCTCTCTCTCTCTCTCTCTCTCTCTCTCTCTCTCTCTCTCTCTCTCTCTCTCTCTCTCTCTCTCTCTCTCTCTCTCTCTCTCTCTCTCCTTCTCCTCCCTTTCCTCTTTTTTCCCCCTCCCCTCCTGCTCTTTCTCTCTATAGATAAAGTATTTTCACATACACGCACTGCCCGGTCCCCTCAGCAGTTATAAAGCCTTCAGCAACACGACTAATGAAAGTCCAAAAAGGAGGAGAAAAAAGAAGGAAGGGGTCAATGGAGAGCGTCAAAGGGGTGGATGGATGGGGGGAGGAGGAGAGGAGGGGAAGGATGGGATGGGGGGGGGAGGAGGGGAGGAGGGAAGGAGGATGGGGAGGAGGAGAGGAGGGACAGGAGGGGAGGAGGGAAGGAGGGAGGAGAGGGGAGAGGAAAGGGAAAGGAGGGAGGAAAAGGCAGAGGGAAAGGAAAGGAGAGGAGGAGAGGGAAGAGGAAGGCTATCCACGAGGGTAAAATAAGGAGAGAGCCCCCCTCTCCCCCATCCCAGTGATCACAGGATGGACGGCAGGAAGAGAAGGCAAGCTGGGGGAGGAGGGGAGAGAGCTGGCCAGGGGGAGGGGCAGGAGGGAAAGAGGGCTAGCCAGGGGGAGGGGCAGGAGGAAGAGAGAGCTTGCCACCGGGGGACAGGAGGGGGAGGGCTGGAACCGGGGGACAGGAGGAGGAGAGAGCTGGTCACGGGGGGCGGCAGGGGGGGGGGAGAGGCACCAGTGATGAGGAAGGAGGACGAGGCCGCTTTGATGTCCAGTGGGTCCAGCCCTCGTTGCCGCCGACCTAATGGCTTCCTGGACGAGCTTGTGTCCAGTTGAAGGCGAGGGGGGCGGAGGGCAGGGGGGGCGGGTGGGGGGCGAAGGAGAGAGAGACGGTGGGGAGGTAGGGGACGGTAAAGGAGGGGTAGAGAGACGGTGGGAGATAGGGGGCAAGGGGGCGGAGGCAGGTAGGGGCAGGGGAACGGAGGAGGGGTACAGGACGGGTAGAGACACGGAGGGCAGGCAGAGGGACGATAAAGGAGGGCAGAGAGAAGGTGGGCAGGCAGGGGGAGGGTAAAGGAGGGGGCAGAGAGAAGGGGAAAGAGGACCGGAGGGACAGAGAGAGAGACAGGAAGGTAAGGGGTCGGGGGGGGGTGGGGAGGTGAAGAAGGGGTGGAGGAAGGGGCCTTTGATGCTGGCCAAGTGGTTCTCGATGGACCTTCTGCCCAAGAGGAAATTGGACTGGCTCGCCCCCTGGAAGAGGACGAGGGCCAAGAGGCAGTCGCCGGTGCTGTTCTTTTTTCTCATTTCTTTTTTCTTTTTTCTTTTCTATCTTTTTTGGGGTGAATCATTTCATCTCTTCTGTACATTTCTTGTTTTTTTTCTTTTTTTTCATCTCTTCTGTAATTTCCTTTTTTTTATTTTTTGGTGAATCATTTGATCTCTTCTGTGCATTTCTCTTTTTTTCTTCTTTTTTCTTCTTTCTTTCTTCTTTCTTTTCTTTTTTTTTTTTGGTGGATCATTTCATTTCTTCTTTCTTTTCTTTCTTTTTTTTTAACTTTTTTTTGGTGAATCATTTCATCTCTTCTGTACAATTCTTCTTTCTCTTTCTTTTTCTTTCTTTCTTTTTTGTTTGAGTCATTTCATCTCTTCTGTGCATTTTCTCTCTCTCTCTCTCTCTCTCTCTCTCTCTCTTGCAAATCCTAACCGGGCCTGCGTGTCAAAGATCTTTATGAACATGTATGTATTTCTTTTCCTTTCATTCTTCATATGCAACTTATACATTTTTTATTTTATTTATTTATTCATTTATTTATTTTTTTTTTTTTTTACTAGAAGCGCCACGGAATATAGATCTTATGGAATAACGATAATGGGAGTCATATTGCTTTTGTGTTTGTATGTAGAGAGAGAGAGAGAGAGAAGAAAAGAGAAGAAAGAGAGAGAGAGAAGAGAGGGAGGAGAGGAGGGAGAGAGAGATAGAGATATGAGAGAGAGAGAGAGGAGAGAGAGGAGAGAGGAGAGAGAGAGAGAGAGAGAGAGAGAGAGAGAGAGAGAGAGAGAGAGAGAGTAGAAAAAAAGAGAAAGAGACAAAGACAGGGAGAGAGAGAGACAGATAGACATACAGGAAGAAAGAAAAAAGAGAGAGAGAGAGAGACAGATAGAAAGACAGAAAGAAAGAAAGAAAAAGAGAGAGAAAGAAATCACATGTCTAAACGCGTGTGCATGTTTAAGATTTAGACGAAGAAAGAAAAAAAAAAAAAAAAAAAAAAAAACTTTGAAGTCTTCTAGATCAACATCTTTTGACAAGTTGTCATCGATCACTTGAATCACGAGTAAGACTTCGTTGGCTGACTTCCTTTCTGTGGCAAGCGACTGGCTTTTCTTTTTCTTTTTTTTCTTTTTTTTCTTTTATTTGCGACTGGCTTTTTCTTTTTTCTTTCTTCTTTTTTCTTTTTCTTTTTCTTTTTTTTTTCTTTTTTTGCGACTGGCTTTTCTTTTTTCTTCTTTCTTTTTTTCTTTTTTTTGCGACTGGCTTTCTTTTCTTTTTTTTTTTTTTTTTGCGACTGGCTTTTCTTCTTCTTTCTTTTCTTTTTTTCCGACTGGCTTTTCTTTTCTTTTTTTTTCTTTTTTTTTTGCGACTGGCTTTTTTTTTTTTTTTTTTTTTTTTTTTTGCGACTGGCTTTTCTTGCGAGGAAACCAGACGTCTTTCATTTTTATTTTTGTTGCGTCGCTTGTCGTCTCTGTTCGTCGGTGTGTTTCTCTTTCTCTCTTTCTGTTTCTCTCTCTTACTTTTTTGTCTCGTTCTTTTTTCTTTCTGTTTCTTTCTCTTTCTCTCTCTCTCTCTCTCTTCTCTCCCTCCCTCTTCTCCCTCCCTCTCTTTCTTTTTCCTTTCTCTCTCTTTCTCCCTTTCTCCCTCCTTCCCTCCCTCTTTCCTCCTCTTCTCTTTCCTTTCTCTCTCTGTCTCCCTGTTCCCCCGCCATTCTCCTTCTATCCTCCCCTTCTCTCCCTTCTCCCTTTCGTTACCTTATTACAAGCCTCTCAAAGCAAATTGTAGATGTAGGGAGAGAGAAACGAACATGATGATAAATGAAGACATAGAGCAGAGGCGATATATGGATGCAGTAAGAAGGAAAAGCATAACTGGGAAAAAGGAAATGAAGGGAAATGAAAGAAGATGCGTGGAGGAGAAAGAGGAAGGGAAGGAAATGAAGGAAGGACTGATAAAAAAGAGAGAAGGGAGAGATTAGAATGAGGAAGGGGACAGAGGAAGAGAGGAGAAAGGAGAAGAGGAGCAAGGGAAGAGAAGACAAGAACAGAGAGAAAAGGAAATGGAGATGGGAGAAGAGAGAAGTAGATAAGAAAAGAGAGAAAGAAGAGAAGGAGGAGAAAAGAAAAGAGTGAAGAAAGAGAAGAGAGAAGGAGAGAGAAAGTACAGAAGAAGACAAACAGAGAGAAGAAATATAGAGAAGATAGAAAAGAGAGAAGAGTGGAGAAGAGAGATAAGAGAGAAGAACAGAGAAAATAGAGAAGACAAAAAAGAGAAAACGGAGAAAGAACGAAAAGAGAAAATAAGAGAGAGGAAAAAAAGAAAAATAAGAGAGCATAAGAGAGACGAAGAAAAAAAAGGAAAAAAAAGAGAGAGAGAGAAGAAAGAAGACCAAGAAGACACACGAAGAAGAAAAAAACAATAAGAGAGAGAGAAGAAAGAAGAATAGACACACACGAAAGAGAGAGACAGAGAAAAAGAAGAAGAATAAGACACACCAAGAAAAAAAAAAAAGAAAGAAGAAGAGAGAGAGAAAGACGAAAGACCTCACGACGCGATTCATTAAAGTTTCATACGGTTTCTATGGCAACGACGCTCTGGTTTTTTTCCCTGACGAGATCTCCCTTCGCCAAATATTAAGGCCTGTGAATAGATTAATGGTTCTTTGCCCCTCCCCCCCTCCTCTCTCTCTCTCTCTCTGTCTTCTCTCTGTCTCTCTCTCTCTCTCTCTCTCTCTCTCTCTCTCTCTCTCTCTCTCTCTCTCTCTCTCTCTCTCTCTCTCTCTCTTCTCTCTCTCATCTTCTCTCTTCTCTCTCTCTCTCTCCTCTCTCTCCCTCTCTCTCTCTCTCTTCTCGTCTCTCTCTCTCTCTCTCTCTCTCTTCTCTCTCTCTGCCTTCGTGGTTCTTTTCGTGTTTTTTTCTCGTTTGGTTTTGTTTGTTTGTTTCTTGTTTGTTTGTTTGTTTGTTTGTTTGTTTATTATTTGTTTATTTATTTATTTATCTATTTATATATTTATTTACTATTCTATCTATTTATTTATTTATCATTTATTTATTTATTTAATTTATTTGATTTTTTAAAAATGTTTGATTCCATTTCCCGTTTGTGTTTCGTTTTGTTATTCATTTTCTTTAGATTATTTTTTTATATTCGTTGGATTCCATTTTTGTATGTTTCATTTTATTATTGTTTCTTTTTTATGTTTTATTTCGTTATTATTCCTTTTGAATCGTTTTTTTTATTGGTTCGATTCCATTTCTCTTTTGTGTTTCGTTTTATTTGTTATCATTTTTTCACAGTTTTATTTTATTTCATTTTATTATTAATTTTTATTGTTTTATCTCTGGTATTATCTTATTTACATTCAAATATTTTGTACTGGTAGTAGATACGTATGTTAGATGGAGAGATATAGACAGATAGACAGATAATAGGTAGATAAGATAGATAGATAGATTAGATATTAGTCTTTAAAATTCGAAATAAAAAATATAAAACAAATCAAAAGATATATAAACATTAAAGAAATAAGAAAAGAAAAGACATAATTGAAAAAAAATAAAATAAAAAAAGACAGATAATAAAACCAACAATACACCGACGGATTAGACGATGAGTAAATATAAGAAGAAAAAAAGATGGTTTGATTTTACAATAAAAGCCATTTCACGGCCCTTAAGCCACCGTCGATTCAGGCCAAAGGATAACCAGTTTAAAATCGAGGAATACAAAAGAAAAAAAAGGGAAAATAAGAGGATTTAAAAGCTCCCCGTAGAACAAGAGACGAAGGAGAGACGAGAGAAGAAAGAAGAAAGAAGAAAGAAGACGTAATACCCCCTCCCTCTCCTATTCCCCTATCCCCTCCCTCCTTTCTTCTTCCTTATTCCCCTATCCCTCTCCTTCTTCTTCATTCTTCTCTTCCCCCTCCTCCCTCCTTCTCTGATTGCTGTGATGCCCAGCCTCCCCTCTCCTCTCCCCTCTCTCCCTCCCTCCCTCTTCCCTTCCCTCTCCCCTATTCCCTCCCTCTCTCCTTCCTCTCTCTCTCTCTCTCTCTCTCTCTCTCTCTCTCTCTCTCTCTCTCTCTCTCTTCTCTCTCTCTCTCTCTCTCTCTCTCTCTCTCCTCTCTCTCCTCTCTCTCTCTCTCTCTTCCTCTCTCTCTCTTTCTCTCTCTTCTCTCTCTCTCTACTATCTATCCTATCTATCCCTCTCTCTTCTCTCTCTCTCTTACTCTCTTACTCTTACTCTCTTTCTCAGTCCCTCCCTCCCATACCCACCTTCCCTCCTCCCCCTCCCTCCCTCCCTCACCATACCCCCTCCTCCCATACCCACCCTCCTCCCCTCCCTTTCCTCCCCCTCGCCCCCTCCGCCCCCCCCCTCCGCACACACCGTAATAGACCCCAACCTCGCCCCCAAAGCGAGGCACAGACCCCCGAGCACGTGTGAGGAGGCTCAGCAAACACGGGCCTTCAATGGACACGGGGAAGAGACACACAAGGATAATAAAATCCACAAAAGGCGAAGAAGAATAAGTAAAAAAAAGGATGAAAAACGGTTTTGAAATGATAAGGATTAAGATTAACTAAAAATTTTGTATATATATATATATATATATATATATATATATATATATATATATATATATATACATGACCATACGGTAAGACATAAAAGAAATAAAAATATAAAATGTATAGATATCCCCTCCCCCCTCCCCCACCACCCCCTCACCTCCTCCTCCACCACCCCCTCCACCCCCTCCCCCTCACCTCCTCCCCCCCTCTTCCACCTCCCTCCTCATCCACCACCACCACACCTCCACCACCAACCCCTCCTCTTCCTCCACCACCACCACCACCACCCCCTCCACCCCCCTCCACCCCTTCCTCCACCCCCTCCACCGAACAAGTCAGACATCCCCTCAACCCCCCCCCAAAAAAAAAAAAAAAAAAAAAA
>NW_020870194.1:505785-508285 GCF_003789085.1 Penaeus vannamei | reverse complement strand
CAATCCTGTAAATCAACTTAGTAAAGATGAATTGTCAAATTAATAAATATGCAATTAAGATCAAAACAACAATATATTACTAAGAAAAGCACTTAGAAAAATATACACAACTAACAGAGATTACCAAATAGTCTCTTTCCCTCCATTCAAAATCCTCTTCTATAACAAACATATTCTTGTATAAAGACATCACTCACAATATATTTTATTTTATCTTTTACTTGAGAGAGAGGCAGTTGTGAACGACCAGCGAATGATTTATCTTTGTCAAGAGAGAGAGAAAAAGGTGACACATCCGTTGAATGTACATTAATCTACTATTCTTTTCCTCGTTTTCAGCAAATCTCTTGACACAGAGTTATTATTGTCTCTTGGAAACAGCTGCAGCGTGTGACATTTAACCGTATATATCATAGTTTTTACTCTTTTTTTAAAACGTTAAACTTTTTTTTTTCATAAGCTTATGGATGTTGCCAGGTCGTTTCGTGTCGAGTTGGGATATTCTGATTAATGTTTGGGTGTTTCATGCGTGGGAATTTTTCGCTCTCTTTTCCTGTCTCTTTATGTGGTTTGTGGTCTGCTTGTTTCTCCTCTTCTCTCGTTCGCTCTCTCTCATTCTCACTCTACTCATTTACTAACTTACTACTTACTTAATTACCTTACTAACTCCACTCATTCACACTTCTCACTCTCTTCTCTTTTTCCTCTCTCTCTCTCTCCTCTTCTCCCTCTCTTCTTTCCTTCCTCCTCTCTCCTCTCCCTCTCTCTCTTCTCCCATCTCCCTTCCCCTTGCTCTCTGACCCCCTCCCTCCCCTACCTCCCCTCTTCTCCCCTTCTCCTCAATCACTCCCACTCCCCCTCTCCTCCCTCACTTTCCCTTCCCCTACCCTCCCACTTCCTTCAATCCTTCTTCTCCTCCCCCCCCCTCAACCCTATCCCTCCATTTTTTCTCTCCTCTCTCCACCTTCTCTCTCTCAATCCCACCCTCTCCTCCCCCACTCCTTTCCCTCCCCCCCCAGTTTCTCTTTCATCACTCCCATCTCCCCTCTCCTTTCCCCCACCCCACTCCCTTTCTCTTTCTCCCTCTCCTTCCCCTCCCACTTTCTCTCGCAATTCATCTGTTCCCCTACCCCTCCCCCTCCCCCCCACCTCAACCAGACCCAAATACCTCCACCCAAATTTCATCCTATTTCAAGCGCCTCCGACGAACAATCGGACCCTAGCACCCCTCCCCCTCAACCCCCTCCCCTGCTAACCTAATTCTCGATTAAGGATCGGAAAGTTAACCGCCTTGTAATTAATTAAGCCTAACCTAATTCCCCGATACTTGGCGGTCAACTTTGAAAGAAGGCCGGGGAGTGCGTGTTCGTTCTAACGGGGTTGGTCGCCTGAGGATGGAAGAAAATGAAACTAAGATTTTCTTCTTTTTTTTTTTTTTTCTTTTTCTTTTTTATTTATTACATTTCTCTGTCATGGAATTGTGGGTGATGGTTTGGCGATTTTTTACAGGTTTATCACGAGCGTTTGATGATTTCGATGGTCAAACGGCTCGGTTGATGTCCTTGTCTTGTTTGTTTTTGTGTTTTACTTTTAAGCAGTGATTAATCATTTAAAGCATTGGTATGTATGTATGTATATATATATATATATATATATATATATATTATATATATATATATATATATATATTTATATATATATATATATATATATATAATATATATATATATATATATATATATATATATATGTATGTATATTATGCACATATATATCTTGTATATATATTATATATATATATATATATATATATATATATATATATGCATATATATGCATATAAACATATCATCGCCATGCGCCGACGGGGGCGCATAGCCGCATCCACCCTTCGTTTCCACCTACGAGGATCCCTCATGGCGAGTGGCCAAGCAGGGACTCAGCTCACCTCGAGCTCCTCACGACAGGTTTGGTCGATCTGTCCAAGCCACGACTTCCTAGGTCGTCCCACAGGCCTTCTTCACTCAAGGCTGTCTAGAACAAAGACAAAGACAACGGCGAGCTAAGTGGCCGTATAACCTGAGATGGCGATCACGGATTGCGTGCAGGTCTTGTGCCAGTCTCATGGTGCAACAATTGGTTGGACACATGGTCCTGCCGTGTAACCCATGATTTGGCACAAGGACCTATTACAAAAGACATCAAAACAAGACTCCAAGGCACAGGATGACGTCCGGGTTTCACTACCGTATGCTAAACCTTGCATTATCAGGGCCTTGAAAACATGTAGCTTGGTCCTTGTGCACAGGTAGCAGCATCTCCAAATACTCTTGTCGAGAGAGTTTATGACCCCTGCTGCAAGGCTAATCCATCTATAGACTTCCTGGTCTGACAGCCCAGGGTTATGAACTACACTACTAGGGTATGTTAATCTCTCTGTGAGTTCAATGTCCTCGCTGCAACACGTATCAACCAAACAGGTTCTCCTAGCAAGTCCCCA
>NW_020870194.1:490785-493285 GCF_003789085.1 Penaeus vannamei | reverse complement strand
GGGAAGGGAAGGGAAGGGAAGAGGAAGGGATCTTGGTAAGGGAAGGGAGGAGGGAAGGAAAGAGAGGAATGAGGTGTCTTCGGTAAGGAAAAAGGAGTGGAAGGAAGGAGGGAGGGAAAGGGTGGGCCTTCGGTAAGGGAAGGGAAAGGAAGGGAAGGGAGGTGTCTTCGATAAGGGGAGAGAACGGGAGGGAAAGGAGGGGAAGGAGGGTCTTCAGTATGGGAAGTGGAGCAAGGGAAGGGAAGGAAGTATCTTCGGTAAGGAAAAAGGGGGGGAGGGAAGGAAGGGAAGGGGGTCCTAGGGTAAGTGGAGGGAAGGGAAGGCCTTCGGAGGGGCTGGAAGGGATAGAGAGATGAGGGAAGTGTCTTCGGTAAGGGAAGGGAAGGGGAGAGAAGGAAAGGGAGGGAAGGAGGTTTCTTCAGTAAGGTAGAGGAAGGGAAGGAAAGAGAAAGGAAGGAAGAATAGAAATGGGGGGGGGAGGCGCTACCCGTCTCGGTCTGGCAGAACAATGGCGACTCCGGGACGGACTGATGCAGGAGCGCATCGATGCCGCTCTTCGCTTCGTTTTACTGCCCGCGTCCGCCTCGTCCCCTTGCGTCCCGCTCGTCGTCTCTCTCGTCCTTGCCGTTCCTCGTCGAACCTCGCCGTTCTCCGTCCCTCGCGTCTCTCTCGCCCTTGCCGTTTCGTCGAACCACGCGTCCTCCTCGGTCCCTCGTCGTCTCTCCTCGTCCACCCTCCTCGTCGTCTCTCTCGTCCCTTGCGCGTTCCTCTCGAACCTCGCCCGTCCTCGTCGGTCCTGTCGTCTCTTCTCCTCGTCCCTTTGCCGTTCTGTCGAAGAACTCGCGCCGCTCCTCGTCGTCTTTCCTCGCCCCGCTGTGCCTCGTCGGTCCCTCGCCGTCGCTCGTCGTCTCTCCTCGTCCCTTGGCGTTCCTCGTCGAACCTCGCCGTCCCCTGCGTCGTCTGCTCCTCGTCCTTGCCGTTCTCGTCGAACTTCCGCCGTCCTCGCCTCGTACTCGTCGTCTCTCCTCGTCCTTGCCGTTCTGTCGAACCTCGGCCGTCCCTCGCCGCCTCCTCGTCCTCGTCGTCTCTCGCTCGTCCTGTGCCGTTCTCGTCGAACCTCGCCGTCCTGATCGTCTCAATCTCGTCCCTACGCTGTTCCTCGTCGTCTCTCTCGGTCCCACGCTGTTACCTCGGGGTGTCCTCGCCGTTCCTCGTCGTCCCTCGTCCGTATCTCTCCTCGTCGCTTTGCGTTCTACGTCGAACCTTGCCGTCCCTCGCGTCCCTCCGTCGTCTCTCCGCTACGTCGCCTTGCCGTTCGTCGGTCGAAGCCTCGCCGTCCTCTCGTCCCTCGTCGTCTCTCCTCGTCCCTTGCCGTTCCTCGTCGAAGGCCTCGCGTCCCTCGTCGAACTCGCCGTCCCCGTCCGCTCTCTCGGCTCTGTCCCCACGTGTTCCTCGTCGTCCCTCGTCGTCTCTGCCTCGTCCCCTGCGCGTTCTCGTCGTCCCTCGCCGTTCCTCGTGTCCCTTCGTCGTCCCTCCTCGTCGCTCGCCGTTCCTCGTCGTCCCTCGCCGTCCCTCCTCGTCCCCGTCGTCCTCGTGCGTCTCTCCTCGTCCCTTGCCGTTCTCTGTCGAAGCGTCGCCGTCCCTCGTCGGTTCTCTCCTCGTCCCCACCTGGTTCCTCGTCGTCCTACGTCGTCTCTCTCTCGTCCCTTCGTTCCTCGTCCCTCGTCGTCCATCGTCGTCTCTCGCTCGTCTCCATCGCGGTTCCTCGTCGTCCCTCGTCCGTCCTCGTCGTCCCCTCGCCGGTCCCTCGGTCGTCCCGCGTCCCTCGTCGTCGTCCGCGTTCAAAGTCGTCCGCGTGTTCAAAGAGGGCGGGTCGTGCCTCTGTCTCCTCGGGCTGTCGTCTCTGGTTTGCTGTGTTTGGTCTGTATGGTTGCATTTGATGGTGTCACTGTCTGGTTATTTATTGATCTTTCTTCTCTCTTTTTTGCCATCCTCCCCTTTCCTCTTTCTCTCTCTTTTCTTCTCTTTCTCTTCTTTCTTTTTGCTTTTAGCTTTCTCTCTCTCCTCGTCTCTCTCTCTAATTCTTTCTCTCTCATTCCTCTCGTCCTCTCTCTCTCTTCTCTCTCTCTGCTTCTCCTTCACTCTTTTTCTGTCTCTCTCTCTCTGTCATTCCCTCTCTCGCTCCCCCCTTCTCACCCACATTCTCTCTCCCGGTCACCTCCCTTTCTCTCTCATCCTCGTTTCTTTCTTTTCTCCTTCTCTCCCTATTCCCTAAATTCTCTCTCCTTCCTCATCTTTCTCCCTGCTACGGGTTTCTTCTCTTACTCGAGAGCAAGAAGCTACATCCACCATCACAATTCGGTAACTAACAATGAGCCAAAAATACATCCTCCTTTTAATAGTGAAATACTGCCAGGAAGGACTGCTTTAGCTGTTGTCTGAGAGGAACTCAAATGTCCAACCTCCCGTGAGATCGAGAGTTGACGCGCATCATGGCCCA
>NW_020870194.1:481746-488185 GCF_003789085.1 Penaeus vannamei | reverse complement strand
AAAGAGGGGGGGAATTTTTACTAGGAGAACCGGGAGAGTTGTTTGGGCCCCATAAGCCCCCCCGAATTATTGAACGGGGGGGGGATTGGGGGGGAAAGTTTTCCCGAATAAAAAGGGAAGAAGTGTTGTGGGAAAAAAAAAAAGAAGGATAATTATAAGCTAAAAGAAAAGAACCGAAAAAAGAGGAAAAAGGTGTTGCCCCCATTAATAGCCCCGAATTGGGGAAAAGGATGGAAAAATAAGTCCCCCGAGAGTTGAAGAAAAAGGGATAGAAAATTTTCTAGAAGGACCCCCCCCGGAGGAAAAGGTTTGCCAATAAGCCGAAATTGAAAAGGAATGAAAAGTCGAAGAGGTTTTGGAAAAGAGAATACCTAGAGAACCGGAAGAAAGTTTTTGCCCCCCCCAATCCCCGCCCCCGTATGAAAGAGGGGATGGAAAAGAGTTTTTCGAGGAAGTTTTTTGTATCGAGAGGTTGTAGCGGACTTTTTGGAGGGAAAAGGTGAAAGATGGGGAGGAATTCAGTATATGGTTGCTAGATAGTAAGCATTGTAAAGTAGGAGAAGACCGAGGAAGAGGTTCTCGCGAGACATGTGGCTGCCGCGGAAAATCGCCCGGAATTGAAAGGGGGCGAGGGATAGGTCGGATAAAGAGTTTTTTGAAGGAAAAAAGGAATTTGACAAGAGAAACCGGGGGAAAGAAAAAGTTGCCCAATCCGCCCCGGGAATTTGGAAAAGGAGGGAAAGTTCGGAGAGGGGTTGTGAAGAGGGAATTAAGAAACTTTAAGAAGAACCCCCGGAAAAGAGAGGGGTTTTGCCCATAGGAGGAGCCCGGATGAAAGGGAGGGGAAAAAGTTCCCCGAGAGAAGGTTTTTTTGGAGAAGGGAAAAAAATACCTTTAGAAAGACCGGAGGGAGGTTGGGGCCCCCCAATCGCCGGGGGACTTTGAAAAGGGGATGGAAAAAAGTCCGAGAGTTTGAAAAGAGGAAATACTAAAGGACCCCCGGAAGAAAGGAAAGGTTTTTGCCCCCCCGCGCGAGATACGCACAATAGGAGCCCCGGAATTTGGAAAGGAGGGGGGAAATTTTTATCCCCGGAAAGGAAGGGTTTTTTGAAAAAAAAGAGGTGAATTAGCTAAGAAACGAGTGCCAACACCCGACGCGTAGAGCAAGATGCAACGGAGAGTTGCGCATAGCCGATGTGAAAGGAGGGAAGTTCCGAGAGTTGAGAGGTGAATACTAGAGACACGGAGAGTTCCATCGCCGATTGAGGGATGGAAGTCGAGAGTTGAGAGGAATACTAGAGACCGGAGAGTTCCATAGCCGATGAAGGAGGGAAGGTCGAGCAAAGGTTAGCGAGTAAGGAGGTATAACTCAGAATGAGCCGGCATCGGCAGAGCGTCGGGTTGTGCCATAGCCGAAATCTAGATGGAGGGAAGAATGTCGACGTAGATTGTACGGAGGAGAGTTAAGCTAGACGACCGGAGAGGTTGCGCATTAGGGCGATGTGAGAAGGCAGGAAGTCTCCGAGAGTTGAGAGGCGGAATTATGTCTTAGCTAGAGACCATCGTGGGAGAGAGATGACCAGATAAGCCGAAGTTGAAGGAGAGGGAATGGTTCGAAGTTGAAGAGGGAGAGTATCTGCTGAGAAGCCGGAGAGAGTTGCCATATCCACGATGGAGAGACATGTGGATGAGGATCGCGAGAGGCCTTGAGATGGAAATACCTATGAGACCGGAGGAGGTTTATGCCATAGTTCCGGTATGGACTGAATGGATGAGGTGCGGATGAGGTTGAAGAGAAGATACTAGAGACCGGACATAGAGTTGCCGAAGTGACAATGCACTGATTCTTGAAGGAAGGGAGTAGGTCGAGAGTCTAGAGAGGAATATAGAGACCGGAGTAGTTGCCATAAGGGTGAGTATGCAGAGGTCCGATGGAGAGAGTAGGAAGTCGAGAGTTGAGAGGAATACTAGAGACCGGAGAGTTGCCATATCCGATGGAGAGATGGAAGTCGAGAGTTGAGAGAAATAACAAGACGAACCGGAGATGTTGCCATAATCCGATGGAGGAGATTGGAAGTCGAGAGTTTGAGAGAAATAACTAAGAGACGAAGAGTTCATAGCCGATTGAAGGATTGGAAGTCGAGGAGTTGATGAGGAATAACTAGAGAACCGGAGCAGTTGCCAATAGTTATCGATGGAAGAGATGGAAGTCGAGAAGTGTGAGAGAAATACTAGAGACCGGAGAGTTGCCATATCCGATGGAGAGATGGAAGTCGAGGAGTTGAGAGAAATACTAGAGACCGGAGAGGGTTTGCCATAATCCGATTTGGAAGATGGAATGTCAGAGAGTTGATGAGAAATTACTAGAGACCAGGAAGAGTTGCACAATATTTGCCCGATTGAGGAGGAAGTCGAAGAGTGGATAGGAATATAGAAGACCGGAGAGTTGCCATAGCCGATTGAAGGACTGAAGTCGAGAGTTGAGAGAAATACTAGAGACCGGAGAGTTGCCATAGTCCGGATATGAAGGATTGAAGTCGAGAGTTGAGAGGAATACTAGAGACCGGAGAAGATTTGCCGAATCTGCCGATTGGGAAGGAGGGAAGTCGAGAAGTTGAGAGGAAAGTACTAGAGACCCGGAGAGTTCATCGCCGATTGAGAAGAGGGAAGTCGACGAGTATGAGAGGAATACTAAGAGAACCCGGGAGAGTTGCCAATAGCCGAGTTGAAGGAGGGTAAAGTCGAGAGTGAGAGGTAATAGCTAGAGACCGGAGAGTTCCATCTGCCGTTGAAGGAGGGAAGTCGAAGAGTTGAAGAGGAATACCATAGAGAGACCGGAAAGAGTTGCACATACGCCGATTTGAAAGGAGGGAAAGTCGAGAGTTGAGAGGAAATACTAGAGGACCGGAGAGTGCCATCAGCCGATTGAAGGAGGGAAGTCGAGAGTTGAGAGGAATACTAGAGACCGGAGAGTTGCCATATCCGATTGAAGGAGGGAAGTCGAGAGTTGAGAGAAATACTAGAGACCGGAGAGTTGCCCAATTGAAGCCGAGACGTTGAGATAAGGAGGGAAGTCGAGAGTTGAGAGGAATACTAGAGACCGGAGAGTTGCCATAGCCGATTGAAGGAGGGAAGTCGAGAGTTGAAGAGGAATTACTAGAGACCGGAGAGTTGCCATAGCCGATTGAAGGAGGGAAGTCCGAGAGTTGAGAGGAATACTAGAGACCGGAGAGTTGCCATAGCCGATTGAAGGATGGAAGTCGAGAGTTGAGAGGAATACTAGAGAAGAACCGAGGAAGAGTTGGAATCGGAAGATTGAAGGAGGGAGAGTTGAGAGAAGTTGAGAGAAATACTAGAGACCGGAGAGTTGCCATAAGGCCGATCTGAAAGTGAGGGAAGTTCGAAGAGTTGAGAAGGAATACTAGAAGAACCCGGAGAGTGTGCCAATCTGCCGATTCGAAGGAGGGAAGTCCGAGAAGTTGAGAGGCAATACTAGAAGACTCGGAGAGTTGCCATAAGCGATTGGAAGGAGGGAAGTCGGAGAGTTGAGAGAATACTGAGAGAACCGGAGAGTTTGCCAATATCCCGTATGAGGAGATGGAAGTCGTAGAGTGAGAAGAAATATCTAGAGGACCCGAGAGTTTGCCATAAGGCGATTGAATGGATGGAAGGTATCGAGAAGTTCTGAGAGGAATATTCTAGACGACCGGAGAGTTGGACCATTATCTCCGTGGAGAGATGGAAGTCGAAGAGTTGACGAGAAATACTAGAGACGGAGAGTGCCGATAGCCGATTGAAGGAGGGAAGTCGAGAGTTTTCGATAGGAAACTAAGACCGGAGAGTTTTGCCCGTAGCCGATTGAAAGGACTGGAAGTCGAGAGTTGAGAAGAAATCACTAGAGAACCGAGAGTTGCATAGTGCCGATTGAAGGATTGAAGTCGAAGAGGTGAGAAGGAATACTAGAATGACCGGAGAGTTTTAGCCATCGGCCGATTGAAGGAGGGAAAGTCGAGAGTTAGAAAGAGAAAATACTAGAGACCGGAGAGTGCCATAGCCGATTGGAAAGGATTGAAGAGTCGAGAGTTGATGAGAATACTAGAGACCGGGAGTTGCCCATAAGCCGCATTGAGGAGGGAGTCCGAGAGTTGAAGAGAATAGATTAGATTCCGAAAGTTCCTATTTTAGATTTTAAAATCTGGGGAAGGGGAAAAAGTAGCTCCGGGGAAGCCAAAGTTATACGATTAAAAGGAACAGCTATCTTCTGCGAGAGAAGAGAGAGAAGAGAGGAGAGAGAGAAGGAGAGAGAGGAGGAGGAGAAGAGAGAGAGGAGCGAGTAGAGAGAGAGAGAGAGAGAGAGAGAGAGGAGAGAGAGAGAGAGAAAGAAAGAAAGAAAGAGAGAGAAAGAGAGAGAGAGAGAGGAGAGAGGAGAGAGAAGAAGAAGGGAGGGGAGGAAGGGAGGAAGGGAGAGAGAAAGATAGAGGGAGAGAGAGAGAAGAGAGAGAGAGAGAGGAAGAAGGGAGGGAGGGGGGAGGAAGGGAGAGAGAAGATAGACAGGGGAGAGAGAGAAGAGAGAGAGAGAGAGAGAGAGAGAGAGAAGAGAGAGAGACGAGAGAGAGATAGAGAGGAGAGAGAGAGAGAAGAGAGAGAGAGAGAAGGAAGAGAGAGAGAGAGAGAGGAAAGAAAGAGAGAGGAGAGAGAGAGAGAGAGAGAAGAGAGAGAGAAGAAGAGAAGAGAGAGAGAGAGAGAGAGAGAGAGAGAACGACAACGACAGAAAAGAGAGCGATAAAGAAAAAGAAAAAGAAAAAGACTAGAGAGAGAGAGAGAACAGAGAGACATCACTGGACCCAACCCACCGACGACCAGAAACCGTCTTAAAGCGCCCCCACAGCACGCTAAGGACAGAGGCGAAGACCGGCAGACAGAAGAGCAGACAAGACCGAAACCCAGCGGAAGCCTCGTCTACGCCATTCGAACACCGCTAACCTCATCAAGCGAAATGTCAGAGGAATTCGGAGACTCAGCAACGAGGCTCAGCGCGGAGACGGGACGAAGAACCTGTCAATCAACGTCGATAAGGGTCTTCTTGAGTGAGTCGCTGAGTTAACGGATGAGTAAAAGGGCGGGGGGGGGGGGGGGGGGGTTGAGTCACTTCTGTCTCGCGCGGGGTTTGAGATAAGGAGCTATACGGAGGAAAAGGGTTTTAAGGGGTTTTATTTAAGAGGGGGGGTGAGGGGTGAGGGGGATGAGGCATGGGAAAATGTTCTTGATTTCCGGGTCGGCGTGGGTCATGTCGGGGAGAAATGATTCTAGCGGAGACCTAAAGATTTTCTTTTTTTCTTCCTTCTTCTTTTTATCTTTTCTTTACCTTTTTCTGTTTTCATTTCTTTTTTCTTTTTTTTCTTTTATTTCCTTCTTTTTCTTTTTTCTTTTTCTTTCGTTCTTTTCTTTCTTCTTTTTTTTTTTTCATTTTCTTTTCTACTTTTTCCCATTTTCCTTTTTTCTTTTTTTTCCATTTTCTTTTCTTTCCATTCTTTTTTTTTCTTTTTTTCGTTTTTTTTCTTTTTTCCATTTCTTTTTTCTGTTCTTTTTCTTCTTTTTTTCTTTTCTTCTTTTTTTCTTCTTTTTTCCTTTTCATTTTTTAAAACTTTCTCTTTCTTTTCGTTTTTCCTTTTCTTTTCTTTTCTCTTTTCTCCTTTCCTTTTCTTTTCTATTCTTTTTATCTTTTCTTCTCTTTTATTCGTTTTTCCTTGCCTTTTTCTTTTTTTTCGTGTGTTACTGATCACGGATTCGTACGTAGGGACGATTATCGACCAATATCCATCTTTTCTTTTCTTTTCCTTTCTTTTTCCTTTTTCGTGCGTTGATCTGGGTTTCGTACGTAGGCCTTCTACAGGAGCGACGGTCGCTGTAGGAGGGCAGGGTGTTTCAGGACCTCCAGGGAACTTGAGGGGGGGGGGGATTTTAGGATTCGATTGGGCTCCTGAAACGCGTGTGAAGGACACACACACACACACATACATATATGCAAAAAACACGCAAACATACTCATACACATGCATGCAAAAACACGAACACACACATATACAGACACACACATACACGCGCGCGAAAACACACACACACACAAACACGCAGACACATACACACACACACACAAGCACACAGGCACACAAACACACACACGCACACAAATACAAATACACACACAAACACACGCAAACACACACACACACACACGAAAAAAAACATACAAGAAAGAAACAGAAGCAAACAAACATCAAACACGTAAGCATTTATGAACAGAGTTGAAGTGGTTAATGAAAGAGATTGCGAAAGAGACGAAGAGGGGAAAAATGAGAAGAAAAACTCAAGATGAAAGAATCAGGTGGTGGGAGCACTGATAAGAAGTTGTATAAACAAGAAAGATTATGTACATTCC
>NW_020870194.1:469246-471746 GCF_003789085.1 Penaeus vannamei | reverse complement strand
TTTTGCTCAACATGGCTAACATTTGAGCTTCTAATCATATCATATTATCTGGATTTCATCAGTCAAGGATTAAAAGTTATAAGACTGTTGTAAGTGCAAAACTATTTAGATTTTGCCAGTGATGATCTGCAGTTGCACAATAATATTTTTTTCTTTAGCATATTAATAGCATTTTTATTCCCTTCATAACAAAACACTGAGATAATTACGTTGAACCATTTTTGGATCAACAATATATTATTGTCATTGTTTTAATAATCGTAATTTATCAAAATTCTCCTACTCATTATCATTGGTACACACACACAACACACACACACACACACACACACACACACACACACACACACACACACACACACACACACACACACACACACACACACACACACACACACACGAAACCGACAACCCAGACACGAAAATGCTCATTGGCTCTCCCTTCCCCCGCAGAGACAACAAGCGACCCGTGCGATGACATCCAGTGCCAGCAAGGTGCCATATGCGTCACGGCGGCCACGGGGAAGCCAGAGTGCCAGTGCCGCCCCCAGTGCCCCCAGGACGAAGCCCAAGGTCCCGTGTGTGGATCGGATGGCACGGACTATAGCAGCGAGTGCGAACTGGCCCGAACGGCTTGCTTCCTCGAGTATCAAGTCCAAGTTCGATACACCGGCATGTGTGGTAAGTAAGGAGGATTGCAAAGAGGTATTTGACTTGTAGGATTTATGTTTATTTTCATGTTGATAGAAAGGGGCGGGCCGTGGAAATAGGTTTAAGAGAGGGAGAAGGAGAGGGAAATGGAAATGTATAGGGAGAGATGAGGGAGAATGAGAGGGAAATGTGAATGTAAGGGAGGGAGGAGAAGGAGAGGGAAGGAGGACGGAGGGAGGGAGAAGGATAAGGGAAGGAGGGACGGAGGGACGGAGGGAGAGAGAGAGAGAGAGAGAGAGAGGAGAGAGAGAGAGAGAGAGAGAGAGAGAGAGAGAGAGAGAGAGAGAGAGAGAGAGAGAGAGAGAGAGAGAGAGAGAGAGAGAGAGAGAGAGAGGAGAGAGAGAAGAGAGATTTCTCGGAGATATTTTACTTGTAGGATTTATATATATTTTTGTATTGAACGAATTGTGAGTCAAACGAAAGGGTGGACGATAAGACTAAAGAATAGTAGGATATTTGTGTTTTTTTCTTTCTTTTCCTCATTGTTTTACTTGTAAGAACTGTATATGTGAATTGATTGGTGTATGTATGTATATGATATATGTACCTACGCTTGTACACACACACACACACACACACACACACAACCACACACACACACACACACACACACACACACACACACACACACACACACACACACACACGCACACACGCACACACACACACACACACAACACACACACACACACACACACACACACACACACACACACACACACACACACACACACACCACACACACACACGCACACACACACGCTGTACCTAGAGGCTCACAGACCCATCGCGTGAGAGAATGCCTAACTACGGCGTTAAGGGGAATACAGCAATAGTTGATTCATGCGTATTATTTATTTACATTTCGCATACTTCTTGGGCACTTTTCGAAGTCATTTTACATTAGCAAATGTGTGTATAATGCGGCATTCTTCTCAAAAACTATTTTCATATCGTATGCGTATTGTTTACAAATTATCATATAATTAGCAAACTGCTTAATATCTTAACACATTTCGAGACAAATTAGCTCTAATTTGAATGTATTATTAACCATATTGCATGTAGGTGCTACGTGTGTGTGTGAGAGAACAAGAGAGAGAGAGAGAGAGAGAGAGAGAGAGAGAGAGAGAGAGAGAGAGAGAGAGAGAGAGAGAGAGAGAGAGAGAGAGAGAGAGAGAGAGAGATTGTTTTTGTGTACATAAATGTATACATACATATATATATATATATATATATATATATATATATATATATATATATATATATATATATATATATATATATATATATATACGTATGTATAAGTATGTATGTATGTTTATGTACATATTCATACACAAGCATACTAACATATATATATATATATATATATAATATATTATATATATTATATATATATATATATATATATATATGTATATATGTATGTATGTATGTATGTGTGTGTGTGTGTGTGTGTGTGTGTGTGTGTGTGTGTGTGTGTGTGTGTGTGTGTGTGTGTGTGTATGTGTGTGTGCGTGTGTTGTGTGTATGTACATATATATATGTATGTATATAATTAGGGAGATAGAGAGATAATGTATAAATATATATGTATATATATATATTATATATATATATATATATATATATATATATGTATATATATATATATATATATATATATATATATATATATATATATATATATATATATATACATATATGTATGCACACTGAGTGCATCTTCACTTGCTCCTCGAACAGCTCCTGCTCGAAACCAAATAAGCAAACATAACAAGACCAA
>NW_020870194.1:461746-466746 GCF_003789085.1 Penaeus vannamei | reverse complement strand
AGCTAGGTTGTGAACATATCTTCCAAGAGAGTGAACGAAGTTGCGTTGAACACCAATGAAAAAGGGGGAAAAAAGACGATATTATCACTCGCCTTCTTCCCGTTTTCATTCTTCGAATCCCATTTTCTGTCTTCTACTTAATTCCCATTTTCTTTTTTCTTCTTAAAAAAATCCCATTTTCTTTTTATTTTTTATTTTTAAAAGGATTCCATTTACTTTTTTTTCTTTTCTCTCTCTTGGTCTATTTATTCTAGGAATTACAATCAACCTTGGGACTGGAATCGATTATGCAGCTAAAGAGATTAAGGGTTCCATCAACTAAGTAACGTGCCTGATAATCGCCCTTACGACGAGGGTGATCAAGCCAGGCCCATAATACTGATGAGTTACTCCTAAAGAGTCAATCAAGGAGCCATTAAACTTGGGCTTTTTTTAACGGCACCTCCGAGGGTCGTGTTGCCCTAGGAAATGCGAGGAGGTCGAGGGCGAGAGGTGTGGAGGAGGGCGGGGCGAAGAGAATATGAGAATGGAGGAGGAGGGCGGGGCGAAGAGAATGAAAGAATGGAGGAAGGCGGGGCATAGAGGATGTAGAAGTGAAGGAGGGCGAGGCAAGGAGGATGTAGAAGTGGAGGAGGTCGAGGGCAAGAGGTGTGGAGGAGGAGGACAGGGCAAAGAGAATGTAGAAGTGGAGGAGAAGGCGGGCGAAGAGAATACAGAATGGAGGAGGGCGAGGAGAAGGGGGGGGGGGGGATAGAGAATATAGAAGTGGAGGAGGAGGTCGAAGGCAAGAGGTGTGGAGGATCGAGGCAAAGAGGATGTAGAAGTGGAGGAGGTCGAGGCAAAGAGGATGTAGAAGTGGAGGAGGATGTCGAGGCAAAGAGGATGTAGAAGTGGAGGAGGAGGGCGGGGCGAAGAGAATGAAAGAATGGAGGAGAAGGGCGGGGCATAGAGGATGTAGAAGTGGAGGAGGGCGAAGCAAAAAGGATATAGAAATGGAGAAGGAGGGCGAGGCAAAGAGGATGAAGGAGTGGAAGAGGAGGTCGAGGGCAAGAGGTGTGGAGGAGGAGGACAGGGCAAAGAGAATGTAGAAGTGGAGAAGGGCGGGGCGAAGAGAATACAGAATGGAGGAGGGCGAGGCATACAGGATGAAAGAGTGGAGGAATGGGTCGAGGACGAGAGGTGTGGAGGTCTGGAAGAGGGAGGACAGAAAACGGCGAAAAAAGTGAAATAGGAGATCGGAAATGTGGAACAAAGAAAAGGACAAAGAAACAAATATCTGAAAGAGATATAGGAAAAAAGACCGAAAAAGAGTAACAACAAAGAACGGGAAAATGGCAGAGATAAAGACCAAAAGGTGGAACAAGGAAAACTGGAGAAAAAAAAAATTAAAAGGCGAAGTAAAATTGAAAATAAAATAAATTAAAAAGAGAGGAGGAAGGGCATAAGACAAACAAACCAACAAAAAATTAAGAAGGAAACGACGGAGGAGGGATTGAAGAGAGAAAAAAGTGAAGACGAAAAAGAGGACTTAAAAGGCGAAAGGAAGATGAGTAAAAAGAAAAAGTAAAAAAAAAAAAAAAAAGTACAGGAGCAAGGAGAAAAGAGAGAGAGAGAGAGAGAGGGAGAGAGAAGACGAATAAAAAAGGAAGAAGAGGAGGATAATTAGAATTGAGATTGTAAGGGAAAGGAAGGATGATCAAACGCCTGGAGGGAAGGGTTGCCAAAAGTTGCGTAATTAGTTATCAAATTTGCATAATCGCGCATAGATGACCAAAAACTGTCTTTAGTTCTAGATTCTACTATACATGGTTAAGATTTGAGATTCTCTTTCTGTTTCTCTTTCCTGCTTTCTTTCAATGTATTATTACTATTTTTTATATATCTATTAAAAAAAAATAATGGAAAAAAAATATATGCATCCCCTACATAAGACCGAGAGAGAGAGGGGGGGGACAGAAAGGTAAAGAAAAAAAGAAAGACTCAGAGACAGACACAGACACTGAGAAAGAGACACAGGCACAGAGTCAAACAGAAACAGACAGAGAGAGAGACAGAGAAACAGAGACAGACAGACAGACAGAGACACAGACACAGAGACAAACAGAAACAGAGATAGACAGACAGAGAAACAAAGACAGAGACAGACAGATAGACAGAGACAGACACGCACAGACAGACAAAGAGAGACAGAGAAAGATTCAGAGACAGACAAAGAGACAAACAGATATAGAAACAGAGACAGTCAAACATAGAAACAGAGACAGAGACAGAGAGAGACAGACAGCCAGACAAAGAGAAACAGAGAAAGATTCAGAGACAGATACAGAGACAGACAAGAACACAGAGACAGACAAACCTAGAAACAGAGAAACAGAGACAGAGACAGACAGACAGACAAAGAAACAACGACAGACAGAGACGACCGCGCGTGACCCATTCCGAATCAAAGAGAGTGCCATAGTCTGCCACCAAACCGAGTGACTTGAGTGACTGAAAACGAGGTGATTCACGGTACATTGGCTGGCTGGAAGACCTCGTTATGGCACCCCGTTTCCGCCCCGTTTCCGGTGCATTTCGTTCGTGTCCGTAAATATATAGTGTGTTCGTGCTATCGATTGCGGAAATGTATGTGTTGAGACACAGACGAGGTATGTGGGTATGTATACAGAATATGCACTCATGTAGACACGTACACACACACACACACACACACACACACACACACACACACACACACACACACACACACACACACACACACACACACACACACACACACACACACACACACATACACACACACACGCACACACAAATAAATAAATAGATAAATAAAAAAAAATCAGAGACGAAAGCAAAATAAAGGCAAAGAGCCCCCCCCCCCCCCTATTAAGCCGCAATCAACACAGGATGTTCTCATATCAAAATCACACTCAAGCAAATATGACGAAAATGCATGTAACTAATAAAACGGATGGCGATTTTTTTTTTTTTTTTTTTAATACTCGTATCCTTACTCTAAATGAGAGTAAGATGGCAATAAATCCTATTTTTTCTGAAATGAAACATATTTCATTGAGTTTCTTGTCTTGATTGCTGTGTATACTTTTTTTTCTTCCTTTGTTGACGAAAATTGTTGGTATTCATTTTATTTTTGACTATTACGGATTGCTAAGTTTGGTCTAATTGTCCCTGTCTTTGTCTTTTTTGTTATGTGTATTTCTTTTCTCTCTTTCTCACTGTTTGTTTACCTGTGTTGACTTTCTTTCTCTCGCTCCCTCTCTCTCACTCACTCTCTTTCTTTCTTCTCTCTCGCTCCCTCCCCATCTCTCTCTCTCTCCATCTACCTCTCTATATATCTACCTACCTACTTATCTACCGACCTATCTATCTACCTGTCTGTCTATCTGTATATCTCTATATCTATCCATCTTTATAGGTGTATATGCCTGATTTTTGTGCGTGTCTGTATCCCTGTTTGTCTGTATGTCCGTGTAGGGTGGGCTGTCTGCCTGTCTGTACGCCCCTGTCTCGTATCTCCCTTTGCGTGGCGGCTGTAGGTACCTCTGTCTGTCTATGTGACTGCTTCTGTATGCATGAGGTAGATATCTGAGGTCTATTTCTCTCTCCCCCTCCCCCACCTCCCTTTCTCAAAATTCTTTTGTAACCGTACTCCCGTGAAGTAAAGGAGAAAGCGACAAAAAAATGTTGGAATTTTTTACCTTAACTTTGCCATTTCCTGACAAAGAACCTTTTTCTTCTTCTTTGTAAACGCGATATGTAGTGCAGCAAGTTTATTTTTAGCTTATGGTTTCTATGTTCATTCGCCCTTTTTCTATGTCTGCTGTTTCTTTCTTCTCTCTCTCTCTCTCTCTCTTTCCTACCCTCTCCCCATCTCGACCCCTCTTTCTCTATCTCTACCCCCTCCCTCCTTCCCTTCCTCTATACTTCCCTCTCCCCCATCCCTCCTTCTCTTTCTCCTCTCCCCCTTGCTCTCTTGCTCTCCTCCTCTTCCCCATCCCTCCTTCGCTCTCTCCTCTCCCCATCCTCGCCTCCTCTCTCCCTCCTTCTCTCTCTCATCTCCCCTTTCCTCCATACTTCCCTCTCCCCCATCCCTCCTTTTCTCTCACCTCTCCCCTTCCCCTCTCTCTCATCTCCCCCTTGCTCTCTTCTCTCCCCCATCCCTCTTCTCTCTCTCCTCTCCTCCTTGCTCTCTTGCTCTCCTCCCCTCCCCATCCTCCTTCTCTCTCTCTCTCCCTCAACCCTTTGCTCTCTCGCTCTCTCTCCCCCACCCTTTTCGCAGACCACATACAGATGGTGCAGCGATCCACGTCCCTGGAAAATCCAACCAACCTGTACCCTACGCCCGTGATGAATAGTGTGGGCGGGCGTGCGAAGTGAGAGATGAACTTGACAGTTGCTGTGGGAAGAGGATCGAGATGGAGGAAGAAGGGGATGGAGTGCGAGGGTTTATGGATGGGTAAGAGGGGCGTTTGGGGTATTGGTAGAGGGGAGGGAAGGTAGGGGTAGGTTTGGGGAATGAGGGAGGAGAAAGGAAAGTAGGGAGATGAAGAGAGGGATTAAGGGATATGGGATAAGGTGTGGGATGTATGTTTTGGGAAGAGAGGGGGGGGGATATTGGTAGAGGGCGGAGTATTGGTAGAGGGGGGGGGGGGAGTTGGGGGAGGAAGAAGGAGGAAGGTAAATAGAAAGATGGGATGAAAGAAAGGAGGTCTATTGGGGAAAGAGGAAGGAGGAAAGTATAGAGAAAGATGGAAAGAAAAGAAGGAGGAAAGAATAGAGAAAGATGGGAAGCAAAGAAGGAGGTATGTTGGAGGAAGAGGAATAAGGAAAATATAGAGAAAGATGGGATGAAAGGAAGGAGGTATGTTGGAGGAAGAGGAATAAGGAAAATATAGAGAAAGATGGAAAAAAAGGAAGGAGGAAGCTAAATGGAAAGATGTATGTAGGATGAAGAGACAGGGACAAAAAGACAAACA
>NW_020870194.1:449246-456746 GCF_003789085.1 Penaeus vannamei | reverse complement strand
TAAAAGAGACCCTCTGTATCCCCAAAAATCCCATAGCAACGCCCTTAGAAACGAAGATGCAAAACTCGGCGGTCTTCGGCAATCCCCGGTTGTGACGTCATTCCCAGGACCAGGGAGAATCTTGTTGAATAGCGTGATACACACAGTGCACCGCGAGTCAAGGATATCATGGAATTGTCCCAGTTTCAAGCTATTAAAGTTTGTAACAAAGGATGCCGCGGAGTCGTCTAGCAATTCATTGTTCCCATTCATGTCACCAGCTATTTGAATGGCCAAAAGACCGCGACAGAGCAAGGAAGTGGACACGTTTTGTGCATGCCAAGCGGAGCAACTTTCAGCCTGTGCCAACCAGCGTACTTTGCCTGAAACACTTCGAGCCCGATTGCTTTGCGAACAGAATGGCTTACGACATGGGATTCGCAAAACGGTAGGCCATTTCCAATTTATATTTGTCATGATCAAAACAAACTCTGAACGAGCGCTTTTGCTTGGCGGCGTAGCAAACATTCATTGCGTGGGTACAGCACAGTGTGCCGAGTGCATTGCAAGTGTGCATGTATTACTACACAGAGGTAGGGTAGGTACACCACAAAAAGCACAACACAAATAAATACCGATGCCCCTCCACTCGCGAATGGATGTAGGCCTGCGCCACGGGTGCAGACAAGAGATAGCTCAGCCTGCAGAAATTTTGTACCATACAGAAGCGGGATCACACGTTCGACTATAAGAAATAAGTTAGAAAATTACCATTCATTCAATCTCTTCGGGTCTCGACGCCACTCCATGTCTGGCTGGTTTGGCACAACTTCCACGACATCCACAGCGTCGGGCTCGTGCATGTACGGTCCCACAACCTTCAACCCTTGATATTCCTCTTCTTCCAACTCTCCGAAGACGTAGGCACCCTCTGAAGAAGTACCAATGTCCTCGTCGGAATAATCCGATGAAACTTCACTGATTTCACTGCCGCTGTAGTCTTGTAGTGAGTCCGCCATGTTGTACAATGTATTGAATGCAGAGAATGCTATGATCGTGTTCTAGAATTAACGTCACACATCCGGGTTCCGGATTTTCGCGGGAAAATATAACGGCTTCGGAAAATTGAAATAAATCAATTTTGGGGAATTATTTTCAGATTTCTTTCTTTACTCATATTAGAGAGATGGTTTGCGAGCTAATTCTCCCTTTTAAAATTTTCAATTGTTACTTCACATAAGCCCTTTAAATTAGGTGAGGGGTTGCATTTCCTGTAAATACCTTTTTTGTTTTGTATTCTCTCTCTCTCTCTCTCTCTTCTCTCTCTCTCTCTCCTCTCTCTCTCTCTCTCTCTCTCTCTCTCTCTCTCTCTCTCTCTCTCTCTCTCTCTTCTCTCTTTCTTTTTCTTTTTTTTTAAGTGGCTGGGGTTTGATACGGCCCAGACAAAAACAAATTATCTCTCTGTACTTGCCAACTGATACTGTTTTTTCATTTTAAAAATGTAGTGTATATTATCTTAGAACTGTTACTATTATTGCTATTGATAATATCTTTATTATTATCTATCATATATCCTCAATTATCATTATAATTTCCATCACTCTGATTGTCTCATTAATGATGAACGTTATTATCATCCCTGTTACTCTTTTAGCAGGGCGAAAGAGAAAGAGAGAGGAGAGATAAAGAGTGAAAAAGAAAGATAAAAGGAGGAGAGAAGAAGAAGAGAGAGAGAGAGAGACAGACAGAGACAGACAGAGAAGAGAGAGACAGACAGACAGACAAAGACAGAGGCAGAGAAAGAAAGAGAGAGAAAAGCAAATAGAGAGGGAATGCGAAAGATAGAGAAGGAAAGAAAGAACGATAAAGAGAGGGGATGGGGATTCTAAACGGTTGAGGACTTGTTTCTAAGGCTAATGTTCCGGAAGTTTCATTTTATGCAAGTGCATGTGCGTATAGCGGGGTGGGGGTGGGGGTGGGATTTGCATATCAGTGTTAGTGTGTGTGTGTGTGTGTGTGGCGTGTGTGTGCGTGTGTGCGCGTGTGTGAACGGGGATGAGAGTGTTTATACGAAAGAGAGATATGCAGAGATAGATGCAGAGTAAGAAGAGAGAGAGAGAGAGAAAGAGATTGATAGAGAGAGAGAGAGACAGAGAGAGAAAAAGATAGATAGATAGAGAGAGAGAGGCATGCAGACATATAGAGTGTTACCACGACAAAGAAACAGAAACAGAAAAGTGGCATCACTCAAATATGTATATATATATATATATATATATATATATATATATATATATATATATATATATATATATATATATATATATATATATATATTTATAATTATAGTATATTATATATATATATGTATTAATATATATATATATATATTATATATATATATATAATATATATATATATATATATATAATATATATAATATATATACCAAAAAATAGTAACGAGTACAGCCCCACCCCCCCACCCGCCAAAAAAAAAAAAAAAAAAAACGCGTAACCGCCCATTCCCTCCCTTTTCTTTCAAAACTCCCAAGACCGGCGTCCGGCACAACACGGGAACGCGATTTGTATCCGTTCCTCCCGGCGGCCGCGGAACCTCGAGAGCGCTTCGTCGGGGTTATTTCTAAACGTTCGCAGCGACAATAATTCTTATTGGCACCGGTTTTGCTGTAGGGGGGTCGCGAGGGGCGTAAGGGAAGAGTGAGACGCGAGCCAATCCCGCCCTTATTGTTGGAAGGTGTTAGGGGCCATGATCGCTTGCTCGAGGTGTAGCTCCGGCGGGGTCCGAGAGAGAGGCTGTTTCTTGCGGTGATAAATAGGCTGAGGATCCGAAATACTGGAGAGGGGAATAACCCTCTTCCCGTCTCCCTCTCTCTCTCTCTGACGCTTGCTCTCTCTCTCGCTTCCTCTCTCGCTTGCTCTCTCGCCCAACTCTCTCTCTCTCTTCTCTCTCTTCTCTCTCTCTCTCCTCTCTCTCTCTCTCTCTCTCTCTCTCTCTCTCTCTCTCTCTCTCTCTCTCTCCTCTCTCTCTCGCTCTCTCTCTCTCTCTCTCTCTCTCTCTCTTTCTCTTTCTCTCCTCTCTCTCTCTCTCTCTCTCTCTCTCTCTCTCTCTCTCTCTCTCTCTCTCTCTCTCTCTTCTCTCTCTCTCTCTCTCTCTCTCTCTCTCTCTCTCTCTCTCTCCTCTCCTCTCTCTCTCCTCTCTCTCTCGTCTCCTCTCTCTCTCTCTCTTCTCTCTCTCTCTCTCTCTCTCTCTCTCTCTCTCCTCTCTCTCTCTATATATATATATATATATATATATATATATATATATAATATAATATGTCGTGTGTGTGTGTGTGTGTGTATACCACTCTCTCATTTTTTTCACTTTCTCTCTCTCACTCTTTCCGCCTCTTTCTCTTTCTTCTCACGTCTCTCCCTCCTTTCTTTCCTTCTCAACTTTCCTTCCTCTCAGTCTAGCATCATTCCCCTCCTCCTTCTTGCTTCACTTCTTCCTTCCAATCTCTCTCTGCCTCTCCCCTCTCTTTTCCTCCTCCCCTCGCTTCTTCGTCCCTTCCCTCTCCCTCCTTTCTCCTCTCATCCTCCTTCCTTCTCTCCCTCTCTCATTCCCTCCCTCCCCCCTCCTTTACTTTCTCTTCTCTCTCTTCCTTTCCCTCCTTCCTTTCCCCTCTCTCCCTCCCTCCCTTCCATCTCCTTCTCTCCTCCCTTCCCTTTCACCTCTGCTCTCCTTTCCTCCCCTCCTCCTCTCTCTCTCCCCTTCCCTTTCCCCTCTCTCCCCCCCCCTACCCAATCTCTCCTTCCCTAAAGCTCCCTCTCCCCTGCTCTCCTTTCTCCCCTCTCTCTCCCTCCTTCCTTCTCCCTTTTCCTCCTCCCCTCTCTCCCCTCCTTCCCTTTTCTCCCTCTTCCTTCCTCTCTCTCTCCTCCCCTAACCAATCCCTCCCTCCCTCCCTCTCTCCTTCCTTCCTTTCTCTCCCTCCCTTTCCCCTCTCCCTCTCCTCCCCTCCTTGTCTTACCTTCTTCCCCCTCTCTTCCCTCCTTCCCCCCCCCCTCTCTCTCTCTCGCCTCCCCTCGTTCATTCTAGGCGGCTGAGGGTTCTGAGGGGGGATTATGGAGATGAAACCGCCGAGGAAGTAACGGAGGGGAGCGGGAGAGATGCGATTTGGGCTGCAAATAGAATACGATTTTTCTTTTAAGCTGGGGGGATGGGAGGGGTGTGATTCTATTCATTTGTTAGTATTATTGTATTTTATTTATTTATTATTTTTTTATTATTTTTTATATTATTTATTTTTCTTTTGTGTTGGGGGGGGGTTATATATTTTGTTTGTTTTCTTCTCTTTCTTTTCTTTTCTTTTTGTGTGGGGGAGGGGGAGGTTATATACTTTTTTCTTTCTTTTTTTTCTTTCCTTTTTTTTTTGGGGGGGGGGGGGGTGGACATGATTGTCGTCTGTAGAGTGTTTGTGTTTTCCAATGAATCCGTGATGGTGGATAGATCGTAAAAATAGATAGGACGATCGGTAGACAGGATGGAATTATTGAAAGAAAAAAATGTGAAGAGGAAGCTTTTTTTCAAATTGAATCATAAACCGCTCCATCTTTTATTTCTCTGTCTATCTTCTTTTTTTTACCTCTACATCCTCAACATTCTTTCCTCTTCTCTATCCATCCTCTTTTCTGTCTCTTAATCTCATTCATTCGTTCTTACCGTTCGAAGATTAAGGACGGAAATCTAAGATTTTTTTTACTATTATTTTTTTCTCTCTCTCTCTAAGGTTTTCCCTAATGATGCTAAGAGCTCTTGGGATATTTAAGTATTGTGTGTGTGTGTGTGTGTGTTGTGTGTGTGGTGTTTGTGTGTGTTGTGTGTGTGGATGTGTGTGTGTGTGTGTGTGTGTGTGTTGTGTGTGTGTTGTGTGTGTGTGTGTGTGTGTTGTGTGTTGTGTGTGTGTGTCTTTGTGTGTGTTGTGTGTGATGTGTGTTGTGTGTGGGTGTTGTGCGTGCGTGCGTGCGTTTGTGTGTGTGTGTGTGTTTATGAATGTCATGGTACTTCCTCACAACACAAACCTTTCCTTAAATCCCGTGACCGAAATCCCCATCTCTGAGGTCGTGAATCACCTGACCAACCCTGCTCCCGGGTATGATGGCACCACCTCACCAGTAATTAAATCCATTAAATCTTAAATCTTTACTAGCATTGATACTATTGTTGTTATTGATAACATCATTATCACATCCCGTGTTTTGTTCCTCTTTCGCGAAAGATAAACGCAAGATGGCTAAGGTTCCTCCGGTTGACAAATCAGGCTGCAAAACCAACATTTATAACGACATAATACTATCAGGTTACCCATAAATAAGTAAATTTTGGAATAAAAAATACCTATCTCATACAAAACAAGATTCTGTTAGATTGCCAATTTGGATTTAGAAGGAATAAATCAACAGAAATGGCTGTTACGTCTTTTAAAATCCACATCCCGAAGGCTTTTGATAATAACGAACTTACCATTGTTATATGTCTAGCTTTGACTAAGGCTTTTGATACGGTTAATCATCCAATTCCGCGTCGTTTTTGACGGATTGACGCATCTCCTCCGGGGTCTAACTAAGAGGATTAATCAAGGAAAGGCTAGGATTTAACGTGAGTGTCGCCCGGTCGGAAACGAAAGGAATGCCCTTATTAGTTGAGAACTTTTTTCCAGGATGGAGTGGCCTTGGCTTTGACCTTTGCGTTTGGTTAGGTTTTCATTTCTATGGTTTTCGTGTTTTCTGTATCTTCTTGTTTGAAATTGTGGATCCCCCTTTTAAATTTTACTAAATCCGCCACGTTTTATTCCGATCGTATTGTGATATATATATATATATATATATATATATATATATATATATATATATATATATATATATATATATATATATATATATATATACACACACACACACACACACACACACTCAAAAATTCACATACACGCACACATATATAAGTGAACGTGTCTGTGTATGTGAAGTATTATGTAAATATGTCCAGTCAAACCACTCCAACAGAACCGGCAAACCATTACTCACACAGTCAAGATTTTCACGAAAATGTCAACAAGTTTAAAAGCTACAAAAAGACATTGCAATGGCGGAAAAAGTAGCTCCGTGTACATCCAGTAATAGACTAGCTTATAAATACTAAATTCTACATTGAACTACATTTCCCCATCTGCCAAAAGAACGTTTTAAAAAGTTTAATTTATTATTGATATACGTGAGCAATACAAACGTCGATACGGTTCCTAGTCCAAAATTGGTTGCTAGTTTTACAAATTATCACTATTGTTGTAAACGTTGTTATCTTTTAATGATTATAATGACCATTACGTTCAATATAATGATGACTGTCATTATTGTTATAATTGATATTATCATCATTGCTATTGATTCTACCAGAAATAATGTACATCGTTGTTTAATTTCGTTATTATTGCTTCTATCTTTTATCATATTTCTGCTATCTTAATCACAGTTATGGATAAAATACTGATTAAGCAGAATTCAACAAATGTAGGAGACAGGAACGCATATAATAAAAAAGAAAATAAAAATCTATATAATTCTACTGTTCAAACCTACTATTTTGTTTTCTTATCTTCTCGTATTTCCTCTCTATCTCTTCGTCATCGTGTAGCTACCTCCAAATATCTATTAAGTTTATTCCTTCATAAAAATGCAAATTTATGAATCACTTAATTTCCTCTACTGAACTCCCTCTACGTCCACCGGTCTATTTAAAAGCATTCATTCATAAAAAAAAAATCTCAAAAGTCCACCAGTCTCTCTCTCTCTCTCTTTCTTCTCTTTCCCTTCTCTCTCTTTTCTTCTCTTTCCCTCCCCTTTCCCCTCTCTCCCTTTCCTTCTCTCTTCTCATCCCTTCCCCCTCCTTTCTCTTTCTCTTTTTTCTCTCTCTTCTCCTCTCTCTGTCTGTCTCTGTCTCTCTCTCCTCTCCTCATCTCCTCTCCCTCTCTCTTCTCTCGCCTCTCTCTCTCTCTCTCTCTTCTGTTTCTTCTTTCGTCTAATCTCTCGCTCTCCTCCCCTCTCTCTCTTGCTGTCCTTTTTCTGTCTCTCTCTCCTGTCTCTCTTCTCTCTCGCTCTCTCCTCTCTCTCTCTCTCTCTCTCTCTCTCTCTCTGCTCTCGCTCGTCTCTCGTCTCCTCTCCTCATCTCTCTCCTAACTCTCTTCCTCTCTCTCTCTCTTCTCTCTCTCTTCTCTCTCTTCTTCCTCTACGCTCAGCTCCTCTTTGTCTCTCTCTCCATCTTTGTCTCTCTCAATCGTCTCTCGATTCATCTCTTCCCAGCCATACCGCATTCTCTAAAAAAAAAAAAATGGGAGAGCTAAGAGTTCCTTCCACTCAATTCAATTTTCTCCTCAGAACAAGGTCTTGGGAGGGGTGAGTCGGCAGTGATAAACGCCACGTTTCTGAAAATGACCAGCTTGTTCGACGAGGGGGTTCTGAA
>NW_020870194.1:428707-431136 GCF_003789085.1 Penaeus vannamei | reverse complement strand
ACGAAAAAAGAATGCACGAGCCAGTTTTCTTCAATTGAGAGTGGTGATTATGATCTTTACCGCTGATTTACGATTCTGTTGGTCTCATTTCACTGCCACTGATTGACGGGTGTCATTCAAGCTGTATATTTACACACAAGTATATTTATTTAGTTTTACTGGAGGTGCCCGTTTTTTTTTCTCGCTTTCTCTTTTATTTATTTCTCTCTGTTCTGTCTGTCTGTCTGTCCTCTCTGATCTCTCTGTCTCTCTCTCTCTCCTCTATCTTAATCTATCTATCTATCTATCTATCTATTTCTCTCTCTCACACTCTCTCTCTCTCTCCTCTCTCTCTCTCTGCTTTGTCTGCTCTCTCTCTCCTTTCTCTTTCTACTCTCTCTCCTTCTCTCTCGATCTCTCTCTCTCTCGCTCTCCTCTCTCTCTCTCCTCTCTCTCTCTCTCTCTCTCTCTCTCTCTCTCTCTCTCTCTCTCTCTCTCCTTTTTCTCTTTCTCTCTCTCGCTTTCTCTTTCTCTCTCTCTCTCTCTCTCTCTCTCTCTCTCTCTCTCTCTCTCCCTCCTCCATCCTCATCCTCTCTCATCTCTCTCTCTCACTCTCTTTCTCTCTCTCCTTATCTCAACTTTCATACTCTACTCATACTCTCTCCTCTCTTCTCTCTCTCATCTCTCTCTACTCCTCATCCATCTCCTCATTCTCTCTCTCTCCTCTCCATCTTATCTCTTAGTCTCTTTCTCTTTCCTCTACTCTCTATTCTCATCCTCTCTCTCTCCATCTCTCCTCCTCTCTCTCTTCTCTCTTCTCTCGTCTCTCTCTTCATCTCTCTCTCTCTCTTTCTTTCTCTCTCCTCCCCTCCTCTCTCTCTCCTCTCCCTCCCTACATCTCTCTCCTCATCTCTCCATCTCTCTCTCCTCCTCTCTCTCCTCTTCTCTCCTCTCTCTACACTCTATCCTCACATCTCCTCTTCACTCTATCCCTCTTCTTCTCTCATCTCTCTTTCTTCTCTCTTCTCTCCTCACATCTCCTCCTACACTCTCTTTTCTTTCCTCTCCTTCCCTCCCTCCCTCCCTCATCCCTCCCTCCCTCTCCCTCTCTCTCTCTCTCTCTCTCTCTCTCTCTCTCTCTCTCCTCTCTCTCTCTCTTTCTTTTTTCTCTCCCTCCCTCGCCTCCCTTCCTCCCTCCCTCCTCTCTCTCTCTCTCTCTCTCTCTCTCTTCTCTCTCTCTCTCTCTCTCTCTCTCTCTCTCTCTCTCTCTTCTCTCTCTCTCTCTTTCTTTCTCACTGATCATCAGTACTATATTATCTCCAAAATGCCTATTCTACCTAGAATATAGAAGAGGGAAAAAAGGTATCTGTAAAAAAATCTTCAAAAAACCATGACTGAGAGAGAGAGAGAGAGAGAGAGAGAGAGAGATTGATAGATTAGATAGATATACAGAATAGATAGAAGATATAGATTAGATAGAGATAGAGAGAGAGAGAGAGAGAGAGAGAGAGAGAGAGAGAGAGAGAGAGAGAGAGAGAGAGAGAAAGCGAGAGAGAAAGACAGACAGACAAACAAAAGCCAAAAAAGACCATCATATTCATATTATAATTATAGTACAATCATAGCATATTCATCAGTATCTTCATCAGTATCTATCAGATCAGTATCTTCATTATCTTTTTTCCCCAATTCTCTAAATATGCGAATCATTGACACGGAATCCACAATTATAAGGTAGATAAACAAAACATAAACATAACGTATTATGACAAGTGTTGTTATTCCGAAAAAAAAAATGACGGTAGAGGGATGGTAATAATAAGGGATCCGATCGTCTATATAAATGATGTGAATCTCATTTAAAAAAAAAGTAAAAGATAAAAGAAGAAATTAATTTTAAAAAATGATAAATAAATGAATGAATAAATAAATAAATATATAAATAAATGAAGAAACATATAGATGAATAAATAAATGAATAAACAAGTGAATAAATAAATAAACAAACAGATAAATAAATAACAGAATAAACATTTAGATATATAAACAAATAAATGAATAAACAGATAGATAAAATGAATAAAAACGAAAAAAAAAAACAAAGAGATAAATAAGAAAATGAATAAAAATCATTGATAAGTGAATAAACGAAAAACAAACAAACAAATAGAGAAATAAATAAACGAAAAAATAAACAAATACATAAATAAGAAATACGAAATAAAAAAAAATAAAGAAAAAAATTATATAAATAAGAAATACGTAAATAAAGAAAAAACAAAGAAAAAAATATATAAATAAGAAATACGTAAATAAAGAAAAAATAAAGAAAAAAATTACATAAATAAGAAATACGTAAATAAAGAAAAAAAAAAAGAAAAAAAAATAAAGAAAAAAAATTATAAATAAGAAATACGTACATACACATATCATAAAGGAAAAAAATACAT
>NW_020870194.1:413707-423707 GCF_003789085.1 Penaeus vannamei | reverse complement strand
TATTATCCTTATCACTACCATTATCGTTATCTTTATTAACCTTATAACTACCATTATTGTTATCATTGCCATTATTCATATAACTGTCATTATATTTACCACAATTATTACTATTGCTATTATCATACCATTATCTTTAAAACAGTATTATATCATCATTATCATTGCCATGATCAAATTCAACATCATCTTTATCATGACCATTGTCATTATCAGTACCATCATCATCATTATTGTTACTATTACCATCAATATATATTCCATAATGAATATTATTACACTTATTATTACAAATAACCGTTATGAATTGAAAATTACCATTGCCATTACCATACTTGTCCAAAAACCTACCCGAGATCCTTCCCCCTTCCTCCCCCGCCCCTCCTCGTTCTTCCTCATTCCTCATCTATTTTCGTTCATCCTCCACATCTACCTCTTCTCAAATCCTTTCCTCTTCTGCTCCCCTCCTTCCTTCTCTCTCTCCTCCTCTTCTCTCTACCACCTTCTTCCTTCCTCCTACTCTATTCTCCGTCTCTCCTCCACCCTCCTCTCCTCCCTTCTCTCTCCTCTCATTCTTCATCTCCATGCATCTTCCTCAATCTGTTATCCTTCTCTTCCTATTCTCCTCTTTCTCCATCCGCCCTTCTCCCTCGCCTCCACTACCCTCCTACCTTCCTCTCCTCCTTCTCACTCTCCCTCAAATCCTCTCCCTCCTCCTTCTCCATCCCTCCTCCACCTCCGCCTTCCGCTCCACCTCTCACTCCTTCCCTCCTTCCTCGCATACCTCTCACACACTCTCCCTCCCCTTCTCCCTCCTTCCTGCCTCCCCCCCACTTCCTCCTCTCCTCCATTCCACCCTCCCCTCCACACTCCTCCCTCCTACCTCTCCCTCCCTCCCTCCACACTCCACCCTCCATCCTTCTCCCTCCACCTCCACCCTCTCCTCCTTTCTCCCTCCCCTCCACCTCCTCCCTCCTCCTTCCCTCCCCTCCTCCTCCTCCTCCTCCGCGGGCGGGAAAAGCGAGCCGAGCGCCATATGCTCGAGGAATACTTGAAATTCTTCTTCCTTTCTCCTTACAATTCCTTACCATAACAAATTAAACGCTCCAAAACCCACGGACTGAAGAGCCGCCCCTCCGTGAAGGGTCTGTGGGGCGTGGGGCGTTATGGTCGAAAATCCCGTGAGATGGGTACGGGGTGATCGACTCTGCGGGATTGTGGGGGATGGCGCCGTCTTGTCTCCTGCGATGGACTCGGGGGTGCGAGGGAGATGGGTGTGTAAGTCTGAAGGAAGGATGGGCGGGTTTCTTGTGTTATTCCTTAGGGGGGAACGTCTTTAAGGAACCCCGTGGGATGGGATTGTCTCGCCCCCATCCGCGCGAGGGGGAGAGCGGAATCAAATCAGCGTAAAAGAACCGCCAACCCGCACGGTCGGTCGGCGGGAAGGGATAACAAAGGATTACCGACCTTGCGTGCGTAAGGAGGATCGCATTCTCTCGCCCTTGTCCCCGCCATCCGCACTAGGGGTGGGGGGAGGGGGGGAGGAGGAGAGAGGGGCGGCCGGGTCAGCCAGGTATACATAAACTATTGTGTCAATGAGAACAAATTTGCTACATGATCGAGATCCTTCAACACTCTATTCTTGGAGGGTCCGCGCGCGCCCTCGAAACATTTGTTCTTCGAGGGTTTGAAAGGAAGTCTTGCGCGCTCTCGAGGGGTCGTCAGATGAGGGGAGAAAGAGGGGTTAAAGGACGACCTTCGAGTAATTGCTCATGTGATGCGGTTGGTCGTGGCGTTCGAGGGTAGTTTGCCATTTATGAAAATGTTTATAAACTTTTGTATGCGGAGATCGGGCGAGGTTACAAAAGACGGCGGCATCTCCCACGATCTGTGCTGGATGAGGAAGGCATTTGCCCGTCCCGGAAAATATGTGAACGAACAGATGGCCGTCAATGCACTTACGAAATTTTTCCTTTTTCTTCTTCTAATTTATTCATAGAAGTAAATGGAAGAATGATTTTGATGATAATTACGTTATGAATAAGGCGAATGAGGATGACCAAAATGGCGGGAAAAAGAACGCTTCAATGCAGTTTGTCATAAAGCCCAAAAGGGATTTGATCTTCTATATTCGGGATCGAAGTAGCTATATCAACTATAACAACTATAGACAATCTGTTGTTGTTGTTAGTGACAAGAGTAACACATAATTACAAAGTTATTGAAGTGATGGAAATGTTGAAACGAATGGCGCCAATAATATCAGGAATGTAATTAATGATGATTATATACTAATCTCGGAATAGTAATCAAAATGACAAGTACAATTATAACAACAATTTCAGTAATACCGACAATGGTTATGACGCCAACAAAACAAAACAAAAAAATTATGAAAATTACGACTTGGCATCTCACAATAACACGAATAATAGTAACATTGATGATTATTATAGAAAAGATATTGAGGATTTGGATACCAATGATCTGACCAAAAATCTTAATTATGATGATAATAATATTTACATGAAAAAGTTATGATATGAATAATATTTACATAAAAAAGTTATGATGTGAATAATATTTACATAAAAAAAGTTATGATGTGAATAATATTTACATAAAAAAAGTTATGATGTGAATAATAAAAAACAGAAAAAAAAATATGATAAAGATAATTAAGATAATCATAACAAGAAGGAATTAACAAGGGTATGATTCCTACAATGATATTAATGATGATAGTGATCATTGCAGTGATGATGATTAATGTAATATCATATAACTATCATCATAAAAAAAGAATATCAGAGGTAATGATTACATAGGCAAAGGATGATAAAAAAAAGTAAAAAAAAAAAAAAAAAAAAAAAAAAGAAGTAAAAAGTAAAAAAAAAAAAAAAAGAAAAAAAAATGTACAATCAAGAAAATAGAACAAAAATACACTAAGAAACATTTCGACTTGATTCTGACATGACCAGACGCCATTAGACATCAACATGAGCAATTGCAAAAAAAAAAAAAAAAAAAAAAAAAAAAAAAAAAAAAAAAAAAAAAAAAACTTTTCAGATCCTTATTTGGAAAAAAAAATAAAAAGAAGAGGAAGCGAAGGGAGATGGGGGGGAGGAGGGGGGAAGAGGGGAGAGGAGGAAGAGAAGAGGGGAAGAAAGGGAGGGATGTGGAAGGGGAAGAAAGGAGAAAGGGAGAGACGGAAAATGGGGAGAGAAGAAGGAGAAGAAGAAGAAGGAGGTGGATGAATGGAGAGAAAGCGAAGGGAGGAAAGAGGGGGGGGAGGGGAGGGGATTGGAGGTAGGGAGAAATGAGAAGGAACCAAAGAGAGAAATTGGAGATAGGAGAAAAATGGACAAAATGAAGGGTAGGAGAAACGAGAAGGAACCAAAGAGAGAAATTGGAGATAGGAGAAAATGGAGAAATGAGGAGGTGGGAGGAGAGAGAGAGGAAGGGGAAGGGGGCTAAAGAAAGGGAAATGGGAAGGGAAAAGAAGGGAATAGGAAGGGAAGGGAAGTGGAGAAGGAGAAAAGATGAAGGAAAGAAGGAGAAGAGGAAGAAATGGAAAGGAGGAGAGATAGGTGTGGGAAGAAAAGACCAGAGAAAAGGGAGGAAGGACGGAAGGAGGTGGGGAGGGAGGTAGGACGAAGGAGGGAGGGAGAGGAACGAAGGAATAAGGAGCCAGAGGAAGAAAAGGAGGGAGAGAGAAGGAGGCGGAGAAAGGATGGAATCGCCAATAGGACTTCCGACCCCTATTGGCACTCTTACCCCCCCCCCCCCAGCCTTCACCACCAATCCCCACCCTTCCTCTTCTATCTGCCTCCTCTACCCTTCGTTCCCCACCCTTCCTCCCTCCTTCTCCCCTCCCCAACTCTTCCACCCTCCCCCCCCCCCCACGCTTCCCTCATCTTCTCCTTCCCCCCACACCCTTCCTCCCTCCCCTACCCCTTCTCTTCCTCCCTACCCTCCCCCTCCCTCTCCCTCCCTCTCCCCAGCTCCCTCCCACCTTCCCTCCCTCCCTACCCTCCCTCCTCTACTCCTCCCCTACCCTTCCTCCCTCTCCCTCCCTCCCCTACCCTTCCTCCCCCCTCCCCCTTCCCCCATTTCCCAAAGTGGCACCCGCTCGGCCATATGTCAGTCGCCGCCTCGTTCACCTTGGCACTCCCCTCCCCCCCCCGCCCCCCACCCCCACCCCCACCTGCCGCCCCACCCCCATCTTCCCCCTCCCCCCCCTCCCCCGTCCGCCCACCACCTGCCCCGCCCCACCCCCGTCCGCCCTCCCCCTCCCCCCCCACCCTGTCAATGCACGGACAAAACGCTGAACTGGCACTCTAAGGACCAATCAGCTGCGATCATTAAGGGCAATTAGAGGTCTTATTCAACCCGGACGGAGGTTGGGCGGGCTTGGACTGTCCGGCGCTCAGCTGGCGCGACACGGACGTAAATGAGGGCGGTGGGGCGGTGGGGGGGGGGGGGGGGAAGGGGAGAGAGGCGAGGGGGGAGAGGGGGAAGGCGGGGGAAGTGGGAATGGTGGGGCGGTGGGGGGAAAGGTGGGGGGGGGGAGAGAGGTGGGCAAGGGGGGAGGGGAGGGGGAGGGGGTGGGGGGAAGGGGAGAGAGGTGGGGAAGGGGGGGGAAGGGGGAAGGTGGGGGAAGGGGGAGGGGAGGGGGAAGGGGGGAGGTGGGAGAGGGGGGGAAGGGGAAGAGAGGGGAGGGGGGGGAGGGGGAAGGGGAGAGAGGTGGGGAGAGGGGGGAGGGGAGGGGGAAGGGGGAAAAGAGGAGGGGGGAGGGGAGAAGGGGGAATAGGGAGAAGAGGTGGGAGAGAGGGAAGAAGTCGGTGAGTGGAGAGAGAGAGAGAGAAAAAGAGGCAGAGAGAGAAGACAGAGAAAAGAGAGAGAGAGAGAGAGAGGAGAGAGAGAGAGAGGAGAGAGAGAGAGACAGACAGACAGAGAGAGAGAGAGAGAGAGAGAGAAAGAGGCAAAAGATAAAAGAGAAAGAGGGAGGATACAAGACAGAGACAGAGAGGGTAGACAGAGAGAGAGAAAGAGACGGAAGGAGAGAGTGGTGGAGACAGAGAGGGAGGAAGGTGGAGGAGCAGAGAGCTGGGATGAATTTAGATGGAGGGGGGAAGGATGAGGAAGAAAAAAATCATAGAGGATAGTGAGGAGGGGGTGATGAGGGGGAGGGGGGGATAGAGGGAGTGGGGGGTTAAAGAGGTGGTGGGGGTTGGGGGCAGATGGGGGTCGTCTTTTTAATGTCATTATTGTTGTTATGATTGTAATTGTCGTTGTTTATATCACAATTGTCATTATCATCACTATAATCATGATTATATGCATTGTTATTATCAATATTTTTATTTTCATTATTACTGTCTTTATCATTATAAGCGAATTATCCTTTTATATCATCATCATTACCTTTATCCTTTCGTTATTACTTCACCATCATCGCAGTGTCGACCATTGATCGGCATCATCATCATCATCACCATCATAATCATAATCATAATCATCATCATCATAACCATCATCATCATCACACCACCATCATCATATCATCATCACGACCATCATCATTCATCACCATCATAATCATAATCATCACCATCATCATCATCATCATCACGACCATCATAATTATAATCATCATCATCATCGTCATCATCATCATTATCACCAACCCCATCAACATCACAATCGCCATCATCATCATCGGTCGTATTCATCAACTCATCACCATCACCATCATCACCAACATTACGCCTCCCCCACCATCACCCCCTCCAACCCCCCCCACCCCCCCTACCTACCTCCTACCAGCACCTGAAAAGGATTTCACCGAGAGTCCGAAACGAGAGGGAGGAGAAGTGTGTGTGTGCTGCGTACACACACCACACACACACACACACACACACACACACACACACACACACACACACACACACACAACACACACACACACACACACACACACACACACACACACACACACACACATACACACATACATACACCATACACAACACACACACACACACACACACACACATACATATATATATATAAAATATATATATATATATATATATATATATATATATATATATATATATACATACACACACACACACACACACACACACACACACACACACACACACACACACACACACACACATGCTAATATATATATATATATATATATATATATATATATATATAATATATATATATATATATATATATATGTATGTGTGTGTGTGTGTGTGTGTGTGTGTGTGTGTGTGTGTGTGTGTGTATATATATATATATAGTATGGTATATATATATATATATATATATATATATATATATATATATATATATATATATATATATATATGTATGTGTGTGTGTGTGTGTGTGTGTGTGTGTGTGTGTGTGTGTGTGTGTGTGTGGTGTGTGTGTGTGTGTGTGTGTGTGTGTGTGTGTGTGTGTGTGCGTGCGTGTGTGTGTATGTATGTATGTATGTATGTGTGTGTGTGTTGTGCGTGTGTGTGTGTGTGTGTGTGTGTGTGTGTGTGTGTGTGTGTGTGTGTGTGTGTGTGTGTGTGTGTGTGTGTGTGTGTGTGTGTGTGTGTGTGTGTGTGTGTTGTGTATGTTGTGTGTGTTGTGTGTGTGTGTGTGTGTGTGTGTGTGTGTGTGTTGTGGGTGTGTGTGTGTAAGTGTGTGGGTGTGTGTGTGTTGGTGTGTGTGTGTATAAATATATGTATGCACAACACAACACACACACACACACACACACACACACACACACACACACACACACACACACACACACACACACACACACACACACACACACACACACACACACACACACACACACACACACACACACACACACACACACACACACACATATATATAGTATATATATATGTACACATATACATATATATATATATATATATATATATATATATATATATATATATATATATATATATATATATATATATATATATATATATATATATATATATATATATATATATATATATATATATATATATATATCATACAAGTAAAACACAGCACAGAAAATAACTCGACATAATGCGACATTTATCAACCGACTTTGGCCGAATCCGACTCGCTTCGTCCGTGACCTCTGTTGACCTCGCGCCAAGATCACTGCCATTATACACTTTCTTGTCTTCATCCACTGTTTGACTACCAAATCGCCGGAAAATGTACGAAACTTGAAATATTAGTGTTATCTTGATATATTACAGGCTAGTGTTGGGGGTTACTCACTCTGGCTAAGGTTTTTTTTTTTCTTTTTCGTTCTGGTAACACTGACGAGCACGGGAAAGTTTTGGATTTTTGCGCGAAAAGCAAGTAAGATTTTTTTTTTTTTTTTTTTTTTTTTTGGAATGTTTTTAAAAATGAGTTTCGTTTCTTAATGTGTATGTGTGTGTTTTATTTTTACACTCGAAAGCTTTTTTGTTTTTTGTAATTTTTATATGGAATTATTGGTTTGTTTATCTTTTTTCACTTTACTTTCAGTTTTATCATCGTATATATTTATCACGATGAATATCATTATCACTGTCATCATCCTTTTCCAAGCATAGCCATCGTCATTGCTATCATCATTATAACTATCATTAATATTATTATTATCATCACCATCATCGTCACTAAAACTATCATCATCATCAATATCATCACTATCATCATCATCACCATCATCATCAATGATATCATAATTTTTACGATCATTATCAATGGAAATATGAAAAAAAAACTAAAAAAAAAAAAAAAAAAAAAAAAAAACTAGGTAATTACAATCATCAATATTATCATCACCATTATCATCATCATCAAAACCATCACCACCAACATCATCATTTTTACGATGATTATCAATGGAAATATGCTACGGAAAAAAAATCCCGTGTCATTATAATTATCATCGTTATTATCATCATCACCATTATCATCATCATTAAAACTATCACCATCAACATCATCATCATTTTTACGATGATTATCAATGAAAATATGCAATGGAAAAAAATCCCGTGTTATTATGATTATCATCGTTATCATCATCATCACCATTATCATCATCATTAAAACCATCATCGCCACCATCAACATCATTCTTACGATGATTATCAATGAAATATGCAACGAAAAAAGATCCCGTGTCATTATAATCATCATCGTTATTATCATCATCATCATTATCATCATCATTAAAACCATCACCACCAATCATCACCATCATCATTAAAACTATTATCGCCATCATCATCATCATTTTTACGATGATTATCAATGAAATATGCAACGAAAAAAGATCCCGTGTTATTATGATTATCATCGTCATTATTATTATCATATATATGTCATTATAATTATCATCGTTATCACCATCATCATCACCATCATCATTAAAACCATCACCACCAACATCATCATCATTTTTACGATGATTATCAACGGAAATATGCAACGAAAAAAGATCCCGTATTATGATTATCATCGTTATTATCATCATCACCATTATCATCATCATTAAAAACATTCACCACCAATCATCACCATCATCATTAAAACTATCATCGCCATCATCATCATCATTTTTACGATGATTATCAATGAAATATGCAACGAAAAAAGATCCCGTGTTATTATGATTATCATCGTCATTATTATTATCATATATATGTCATTATAATTATCATCGTTGTCATCATCATCATCACCATCATCATTAAAACCATCACCACCAACATCATCATCATTCTTACGATGATTATCAACGGAAATATGCAATGGAAAAAAATCCCGTGTCATTATGATTATCATCGTTATCATCATCATCACCATTATCATCATCATTAAAACTATCACCACCAACATCATCATCATCATCATTTTTACGATGATTATCAACGGAAATATGCAACGGAAAAAAATCCCGCGTCATTTCCGTTTAAGAGTCACGACGTTAAAACACGCTGCAACATGACCGACTATGACGTCATCCTCAGTCATGTGTTCGCTAAAGACTTTTGAGTGGAAAGAAGGAGAGAGAGGGGGGGTGGGGGAGGGGGGAAGAGGGAGGGAGAGGGGGGATGGAAGGGAGGGGAGGGGAGAGGGGGGTGGGGGGAGGGAGGAGAGGAGGGGGAGGGAAGGAGGGGGAGGGGGGAGAGGGAGAGGAAGGAGGGGGAGAGGGAGTGGAAGGAGAGAGAGGGGTTGGGGAGGGGGAGGGAGGGGAGAGGGAGGGGGAGGAGGGGAGAGTGAAAAGGGGGAGAGGGGAGAGGGGAAGGAGAGGAGGAGGGGGAAGGAGGGGGGATGGGAGGAGAGGGAGGGAGGGGAGGGAGAGGGGGAGGGGGGAGGAAGGAGGGGAGAGGGGGGACGGGAGGGAGAGGGGTGAAGGGAGGAAAGGAGGGGGAGAGGGGGAGGGGCAAGGAGGGGAGAGGGGGATGGAGGGGAGGGAGAGGGAAGGTGAGGGGGAAAGGAGGAGAGAGGGGGGGATGGATGGATAGGGAAGGAGGAGAGGGGATGGATGGATAGGGAAGGAGGGGGGTGAGAGAGGGAGATTAAGGGAGAGACTAGTAGACAGAAACACAGACAGACAGAAATGGACACACACACACTCAAACACACGCACACACGCACATACACACACACATACACACACACACACACAACACACCACACACACACACACACACACACCACACAGCCAAACAGAGCATGATCCAAACATAAAAAAATCGAAACTGAAAATAGCAAAAAAGACCCTAAGGTAAAAAATACGAAGATGGATGGAAAGGGAAGCCCTAAGGACGTGGATAAAAGAGGAGAAAAGGCAAGGAAGAGAGAAGGGATGATGGCATAGGGGAAGAATCCGTTACATTATAGCCAGATAGAGAGATATTTAGGGGGTTCAGTCAATAAGGCCCGTAATTTTGGGATTATAGATGAGGTG
>NW_020870194.1:398707-406207 GCF_003789085.1 Penaeus vannamei | reverse complement strand
TAAATAAATATAAATAAAAATATAAATAAAATATAAATACATAATTAAATAAATATAAATAGATATAAATAAATATAAATATAAATATAAATAGATTTAATATATATAAATAAACAAATAAAATATAAATAAATATAAATAAAATAAATAAAATATAAAATAAATAATAAATAAATATAAAATAGACTATAAAATAAATAAATAAATATAAATAAATATAAATAAATATAAATAAATATAAATAAAATATAAAATAGATATATAAAATAGAATATAAAGAAATAAAAATAGATTATATAAATAATATAAATAAAATATATAAATTATAAAAATAATATAAATATATAAATAAATATAAATAAATATTAAATAAATATAATAAATATAAATAATATAAATAAATATAAATAAAATATAATAAATATAAATAAATATAAATAAAATATAATAAATATAAATAAAATAAAATAAAATATAAATAAATATAAATAAATATAAATAAATATAAAAATATAAATAAAATATAAATAATGATAAAAATAAACATAAATAAATATAAATAAATATAAATAAATATAAATATAAATAAATGAATAACAGATGATTAAATTAAATAAATTATAAACAAATAAAACAGAAACCAATAAAATATTAAATAATGATAATAATAATATAAATAAATAAACAAATAAACAGAAACCAATAAAATATAAATAAATGAATAATAATAATAAATAAAAACAAAAATTAACGAAACCAGAACCTGATTAGGCCGGCCCCAGTCCCTCTGGCCCGGGTTCCTTCTCCTCCTCCTGCGGCTGGGGGTGGACTCATGGCCGGCGCGCGCGAACAGCTTTTGTTTTGCCGCTTCCTCACGCCGCCAAAACAGGCCGGGGTCCGCTTAACGACCTCCCTCGTTTCCGCAAAGTCTTTCGTTATTCTGAGAGAGAAATGAGAGTAAAGGGAATAGGATAATGATAAATTAGGGGCTAATGTTTCGCGGTTGGTTTGGCTGGTAATGGTGTACTGGTGTGAGATGTTGATGATATTATTATTAATTGTTATTATTATTATTATTATTACTATTATCTTACTATTATTACTATTTTTATCATTTTATTAGCATTATTATTATTATCTTCTTTTTATACTTTCGCAGCTCGGTCTGTCGGTTTCTCTTTATTTTATTTATTTATTTATTTATTCATTATTAGTATTGTTATTATTATTATTATTATTATTATTCATTTATTATATCACTATTATTATTATCACTATTATTATTATCATTATTATTATTATGTTCTTATTATTATTATCAGTATTATTATTTTTTTATATTATTATTCAATTATTATTTTATTATTTATTATCATTATTATTATTATTATTATTTTATCATATGATTATTATTATTATTATATTATTATTATTATTATTATTATTATATTATTATTTTATTATTATTATTATTATTATTATTATTTATCACTAATTATTTTAATTATCATATTATTTATTATTTCCTAATATCCTTGTCTGTCGTTTGTGAGGAGGAGGGAGGAGGGAGGGGGAGGGGAAGGGGGGAGGAGGAGGGGAAGGGAGAGGAGGGAGCCTGTGTGATTTTTTTGTTTCTATCTTTGTCTACCTTGTCTTTGTATCTGTCTACCAATTTTTCTATTTCTCTACGTAACCATCTACGTATATATATGTCTATTTATCTATCCATCCGTTTATCTGTATAACTGTCTGTGTGTCTATATGCAAATCTTTTAAAATATGTGTCAATCTATATGCCTGTGTATATTTTGTATATATTTGGATATACCTTTTTTTATAATTCTTATCATATTTATCTATAATGTTGTAGTTGTTATTGTTATGATAATTTTCATTACCTTTATCATTTTTTTATTATCATTATTATTATTATTACCATTATTATTTGTATTACTATTATCATTATCATTATCAATTATATAATTATACTGTTATTGTTGTTGTCATTATTATTATCATTATTATTATTGTTATTGTTATCATTGTTTCTTATCATCATTATCATTATTGATGTTAATGTTGCTATTATCATTATAATCATTATCATTTTTATTACCATTATCATTACCCTTTTTGTCATAATTTTTTTCACTATGTTTACCCAAACTATTGTTATTACCATCCCATGTCTCATCATTATCCATTTTCACTATCATAACTATAATTACCCTTATTACTGTTATAAATAATACTACCGTTATCATTTTTGTCAGAATTTAATAAAAAAAAAATATTTAATTATTATTTAATTATTATTTAAAAATTATTTAATAAAAATAAATAAATAAATAAATAAAAAATGTTTTTATCGCTACTGCCACCACCACCATCACTTGCATAAATGATTATCGTGATATATGCAAAATATTTGAGAGATAGGAGGTTTTTTATCTGCAAATCAAAATCATTGTTTGTTATCACACTTTGTAAAGTTTATTGGCATTTGTGTTTCATAGAGGAGGAAAAAAGGCAGAGGAGGAATAAGACGAAGGAGAGGAAGAGAAATAGAAACGGGAAACGGGACTGATATGAGAGAGAGACACGAGCGGGAGACTGAAGAGAGAGAGAGAGAGAGAGAGACGAGAGGAGAGAGAGAGAGAGGAGAGGAGGGAGAGAGAGAGAGAGAGAGAGAGAGAGAGAGAGAGAGAGAGAGAGAGAGAGAGAGAGAGAGAGAGAGAGAGACGAGAGAGAAGGAGGAGGAGAGAGGAGAGAGAGGAGAGAGATGAGAGAGGAGAGAGAGAGAGAGAGAGAGAGAGAGAGGGAGAGGAGAGAGAGAGAGAGAGAGAGAGGAGAGAGAGAGATAGATAGATAGAGATAGATAGATTAGATAGAGAGAGAGAGAGAGAGAGAGAGAGAGAGAGAGAGAGAGAGACATAGATAGATAGATAGATAGAAAGAGAGAGAGAGAGAGAGACATTGATAGATAGATAGAGAGAAAGAGACATAGATATATATATAGAGAGAGAAAAAAAAGAGAAAAAGAAAGAAAGAGACAGAAAGCCAGAGACAGACACACAGACAGACAAACAGACAGAGAGAAAACACACTTCTGACCATCTGCAGCTACACTGTGTCCACAACCAGCCAAGATCCAACAGAAGATGGATTCCGCGAAGAAGAAAAATTACTTGAAGATGTCTTTACATGCCAGTCACACCATCATCTGCTTAGCAATAGAGAAGAAGAGAACAACGAAAAAAGAAAAAAAAAAAGGAAAAAAAAAAAAAAAAAAAAAATAGCGGGTATACTTGAGTAGGAACCTGTCTTTTTCATTTTCTGATTTGGCAATATTTGAAAATCAAACAGAGATTTTGGTGGAGATTTAGTTGTTAATATTTGGTGGAGAATAAAAAAAAAAAATACATTGTTGGTATTTTGATGTTGTTATTGATGTTTTTTTTTAATGAATTATTACTGGTATTTTTGTTATTGTTGTCGATGTTATTATTGCAATTATCATTAATTTCGACTTGCTGTCATTTCAAATACTACTATTATCATTATTATCATCATCATTATCATTACCATTTTTATCTTTATCATTGTCATCATCATCATTATTCTTATTATTAGTATTACTACTCTTACTGTTCTTATCATTTATAACATTATCATTATCATTTTTATCAAAATAATAGTAATAAAAAAATGATAATAACAATAATAACAATAATAGTAATGATAATGCTAATAATGATATTAATAATAATAAAAAAATATTACTCACATCATTCTTATTATTATCATTATTATCATTATTATCACCCTCATCACTAACACTATTATCGTTACTCTCACTAACATTATCACCATCATCATTATCATCTTCATCATTATCATCATCATTCCCATCATTACTATTATTCTATTGTTGCTATTATCACCATCATCATTATCATCATCTTCATTATTATCATCATTCCCATCATTACTATTATTCTCTTGTTGCTATTATCATCAGCATCATTATCATCATCTTCATTATTATCATCATTCCCATCATTACTATTATTCTCTTGTTGCTATTCTCATCATCATCATTATCATCATCTTCATTATTATCATCATTCCCATCATTACTATCATTCTATTGTTGCTATTATCACCATCATCATTATCATCATCTTCATTATCATCACCATTCCCATCATTACTATCATTCTATTGTTGCTATTCTCACCATCATCATTATCATTATCATCATCTTCCCATCATTACATTATTCATCATCATTATCATCATCATTATCATCAGCTATTATCACCATCATCTCTCATGTTGCTATTATCACCATCATCCATCATCCTCATCATTATCATCATCATTCCCATTACTATTATTCTCTTGTTGCTATCATCATCACATCTACCTATCTTTTCGTCTCCCAGTGAGCGAGAAAACCCACGAAAGACAATGATCTTTCTTGCAACTTGAGAAGCAACATTGCAACAGCGAAGAAACAACGTTGCAATGATGTCAAATTTTATTGAATTTTGAGATATTTTTAGTTTTTGAATTTCCTTTCTCTCTTTCTTTGATGAGGATGATGATTGTGATGATGATGATAGGAATAATGATGAAATAAGTGATAATTAAGCGATAGTGATAATGATAATAACAATAATAATAACTATAATGATAAAAATTACAGCAATAATGAAAATGATGATAGTATTGATAATGATAATGATAATGATGATATAATAATATGATGATGCTAATAAATAATGTAATGATAATAATATAATAATAATAAAATAATAATAATAATAATGATAATGATAATGATAATAATAATAATAAAATTGATAATGATAATAATCATAATGATACTACTTCTTCCACACTATAGTTATCATTATCATTGTCATTATTATCATCATCATCATTATCATCATTGTTATTGTTGCTGTTATCTTTATCTCTATCATCAACATCATTATTATCAACATTATTATTATTATCATCCTAATTATCATTATCACTATTAATACCAACAATACTGATATCAAAATTCCTTCGCCTTTTCAATAACTAACATACATAATTATTAATTAATTTATCACGAGCACCAGTGTTACTAAAATATATAATTAAGATGATTAAATTCGTTTTATTTTATCGTATCGACACGTCATCGCTGTTATCACACCGTTAAGAATCGTAATAACGGGGTCACTCGTTATAACTAGTGTCGTTATTCGTAATATTAACTTACGTCTTTTTTTTTCTTTCTTTCTTTTTTTTTTTTTTTGCCTTATATTTTCCGTGTTTTTTTATTGCTTTTAAATCATTTCCGGTTTTGAGAGACGATTTATTGAAGAAGAGGAGGAGGAGGAAGAGGAGAAGGAAGAAGAGGAAGAGGAAGAGGAGGAGGAGGAAGAGGAGTAGGAGGAGGAGGAGGAACAGGAGAAGAGGAGGAGAGGAGAGTAGGGAGGAGGAGGAGGACAGGAGGAGGAAAGGAAGGAGGAGGAAGAGGGAGAGGAAGGAGGAAGAGGAGTAGGAGAGGAGGAGAGGAGGAGGAGGAGGAGGGAGAGGGAGGAGGAGGAGGACAAGGGGAGAGGAGGAGGGGAAAGGAAAAGGAGAAGAGGGAGGAGGAGGAGAGGAAGAGGAGGAGGAGGAGGAAAAGGAGGAGGAAGAGGAAGGGAGGAGGGAGGAGAAGGGAAAGGAGAGAAGAGGAGGATAGGGGAGGGGAGGGAGGAGGAAGAGGAGGAGGAGGAGGGGAACAGGAGAGGAGGAGGAATGGAAAAAGAAAAAAAAGAGGAAAGAAGAAGGAAGGGAGTGGGAGGGGAAGAGAGAGAAGGAAAGAGAGGGGAGGAGGAGATGACAATGAAGAAGAAAATGAGGAGGAAGAAGGAAAAGAAAGAAGAGGAGAAAGGAAAGGAGGAGAAGGAGAGAAGAAAAGAGAAAAAAAAGAGATGATGGAGAAGAAAGAGGAGACAGAAAAGGAAGAGGAGGAAGGGAGGAATCATAACATAATTACTAGAAGAGAGAGACAGAGGAATTAGGATAAACAGATGTTACTTTAAGAATCATAATAAATTTATTGATAATTATGATAAAAACTGTATTGATAATACAAAGGAATCACAAGAAAGAAAGAGAAGAGAAGAAGAAGAAGAGAAGAAGAAGAAGAAGAAGAAGAAGAAGAAGAAGAAGAACAAGAACAAGAACAAAAAGAACAAGAACAAGAAGAAAAGAAAAAAGGAAAACGAAAATAAGAAACAGAAAATAGAAAAAAAAGAAAGAGGAATCAGACAAATAAACACACACACACGCACACACACAAATAGCAAAGAGAAGCAAAAAGAAAACGAAGAAACAAGAAAAAAAAAAAAAAAAAAAAAAAGAAAGAGGAATCAGAGAAGTAAACACACACACACAAAAAAAAGAATTAAAAAACAACAACAAAGAGAAGCAAAAAGAAAACGAAGAAACAAGAAAAAAAACAAAAAAAAACAAAAAAAGAAAGAGGAATCAGAGAAATAAACACACACACAAAAAAGAATTAAAACTAAAAAAAGCAAAGAGAAGCAAAAATAAAACGAAGAAACAAGAAAAAAACAAAACACAAAAAAATCAAGGAAGCCGAAAGGGAGAGAGAGTGCAAGAACACTTAATACAAAGAGAAGCAAAAATAAAACGAAGAAACAAGAAAAAAAAACAAAACACAAAAAAAGCAAGGAGGCCGAAAGGGAGAGAGAGTGCAAGAACACTTAATATTTTCTCGAAGACGCTCCAATTTCTTCCCCCTCGGCGTCCGCGAGGGGCATAAACAAGCCGAAGAGGCCGCGTCCGAACCCTTTGGTCAGAAGCAAACGTCAGTTCGGACCGCTTATGACGTCATAATTCAGCCGGCCAATCAGGACTCCCCGTGAGAATGAGCTGGTAACACTGCAGGCGTCTCGTGTTGTAAACAATGCAAATAACCTTTTTTTTTCTTTTCTTTCTTTCTTTCTTTCTCTTCTTCTTCTAGGTTTTTCTGTGTTTTTTTTTTTTTTTTGGGGGGGGTGGTGAGGGGGAGGGTGGTAGAGAGGGTAAGTGGATGTATTTTTGGCATTTTTTTGTATCTTATCATTATTTTCTTTAATTTATCATATATATACACATTTTTTATCTTATTTTATTTATCTTTTTTTTTGGGGGGGGGGTTGGAGGGGTAAGTGGATGTATTTTTGGCATTTTTTTGTATCTTATTATTATTATTATTATCATTTTTTTTAATTTATCATATATATACACATTTTTTATTTATTTTATTTCATTTATTTATCTTTTTTTCTATCTGGTATGTGTATAAATTTTTATATTATTTTTTCTTTTTTTTCTTTCTCTTTTTTGGTATTTCTTTGTGATATGTATTTTGTATTCTCTTTCTTTTTCTATCTGTTATGTGTTTATCTTAAATATGTTTGCCTCTTTTTTCTTATATATATATAT
>NW_020870194.1:393707-396207 GCF_003789085.1 Penaeus vannamei | reverse complement strand
TGTTTCTCTTCGTCTTCTCTTATCTCCTCTTTATCACATCTGTTTCTCTTCGTCTTCTCTTCGCTTCTCTTATCTCCTCTTACTGTTCTCTTCGTCTTCTCTTATCTCCTCTTTATCCACTGTTTCTCTTCGTCTTCTCTTATCTCCTCTTTATCCACTGTTTCTCTTCGTCTTCTCTTATCTCCTCTTTATCCACTGTTTCTCTTTCTTCTCTTATCTCCTCTTTATCCACCGTGTTTCCTCTTCGTCTTCTCTTATCTCCTCTTATCCACTGTTCTCTCGTCTTCTCTTATCTCCTCTTTATCCACTGTTTTTCTCTTCGTCTTCTCTTATCTCCTTTTATTCCACTGTTTCTCTTTATGTCCACTGTTTCTCTTCTTCTCTTATCTCCTCTTTATCTTCTCTCGTGCTTCGTTCTTCGTCTTCTCTTATTCTTCCTCTTTATCCACTGTTTCTCTTCGTCTTCTCTTATCTCCCTCTTATCCACTGTTTCTCTTCGTCTTCTCTTATCTCCTCTTTATCCACTGTTTCTCTTCGTCTTCTCTTATCTCCTCTTTATCCACTGTTTCTCTTCTTCTCTTATCTCCTTTTATCCACTGTTTCTCTTCGTCTTCTCTTATCTCCTCTTTATCCACTGTTTCTCTTCGTCTTCTTATCTCCTCTTATCCACTGTTTCTCTTCGTCTTCTCTTTATCTCCTCTTTATCCACTGTTTCTCTTCTCTTCTCTTATCTCCTCTTTATCCACTGTTTCTCTTCGTCTTCTCTTATCTCCTCTTATCCACTGTTCTCTTCGTCTTCTCTTATCTCCTCTTTATCCACTTTCTCTTCTTCTTCTCTTATCTCCTCTTTATCCACTTTCGTCTTCTCTCTCCTCTTATCCATGTTTCTCTTCGTCTTCTCTGTATCTCCTCTTTATCCACTGTTTCTCTTCTTCTCTTATCTCCTCTTTATCCACTGTTTCTCTCGTCTTCTCTTATCTCCTCTTTATCCACTGTTTCTCTTCGTCTTCTCTTAATCTCCTCTTTATCCACTGTTTCTCTTCGTCTTCTCTTATCTCCTCTTTATCCACTGTTTCTCTTCGTCTTCTCTTATCTCCTCTTTATCCACTGTTTCTCTTCGTCTTCTCTTATCTCCTCTTTATCCACTGTTTCTCTGCTTCTCTTAATGTCCTCTTTGTCCTCAATCCGAAATGAGTTTCTTGAAGGGAGGCTGGAGGGTTATAGCTTCATCTTTTTATTCTTTTATTTATTTTCTTATCTATTATTTATTTATTTATTTTGTTCTTAAGATTGCCTGTAATAAGAATTACTATTATTATCATTATCATCATCATCGTTATCATTACTAATATCATCGTTGTTATTATCATTATTATAATTTGTGTTGCTATTCTTATCTTCTTTATTGTTATCATTACCATTAACAATGTTGATATTATTATCATTATCACTATTATCATTATCATTATTGCCATTATCATTATTAGCATTATCATTATCATCATTATCCTTATTACTATCCTTATTGTCATTATCATTATCACCATAATTACTATCCTTATCATCATTATCATTGTCATCATTATGACTATCATTATTGTCATTATCCTTATCATCATTATTACTATCATTATTATTATGATCCTTATCATTGCCATTATCATCATTAGTGCTATTATCAATATCTTTATCTACAATTATCAATATCATTACCATTTTTGTCAGTATCATTATCATCATTATCACCATTAATACCATTGATATCTTTACAATCACTGATATTATTGTTTTTATTATTATCATTAGTATTATCATTATTACCACTATTATTAATACTACTACTACTACTACTGATAATGACAATGATAATAACAATAATGATGATAACAGTAATAAAGATAATGATAATGAACACAATCATTCTAAATTAGAATAAGTTTCACAGTTTAAAATGAAGCCAAAAATATATATATATGTTTTAGTATAAAGTTTATAGCTGTTCAGAGCATGTGTATATGAACAAAATTGTTTATGAAAATTGAAAATCTAATGTTTAAAGTCAAGAACGAAATAGATGGCAAAAAAAAAAAATTACAGTAATGATCATAAAAAGTATATATAGATATATAAGACGGTAATGAAAGGAGTAACTTAAAAGATAATTAAGTGAAAGAGAGAAAGTTGTAAATGCAACGGAAAATAGATTAGGTAAAAAGAAGATAAGATAATATATAAAATAATAAATAAAGAATAAAGAGAGAGAAGATGAGAATTGATGTGATAGAACACAAAAGAAAAGGTTAATGAGAAGAGGAATTTAAGAAATGATTAGTAAAACAACGACAAGAAGAAACGAAGATTAAATGTCTTGTGAGAGAGAAAGAGAGGCATGGGAAGGAGAACGAAAGAGGGAGAGAGAGAGGAAGAGGATGAAGGGAGTAGGGGAGGGAAAGAAAGGGAGGGAGGAAGGGTTTGAAGGGGGGAAGGGAGGGGGAGAGAA
>NW_020870194.1:368707-381207 GCF_003789085.1 Penaeus vannamei | reverse complement strand
TGAGGATTATTATGATGCTGGTAACATCAAGAAGACAATAATGATAATGATAATGATGACAATGATGATGGTGATAAGAATAAGAATACAAATGCAACAACAAACATAATAAGAATAATGATGATGATACTACACTTTGTCAATAATGATAATAATAACAATAATGACAATAATGATACTGATATTGATCATGATAATGATACTAGTGATAGTAATAATAAAATGACAATAATGATTATAATGAATATAGTAATAACAAAGATGATAAGAAAGATAAGTATGATAAAAATAGCAATATCATTACAACGTTTTTCTCACCATCATTACTACTGCTAATACCATTATCATTTTGATTAATAGCATATTATCAAACATCCTTTTTTTCTTTTCTTTTTCAAAGCCTGGTAAATTCTGGAAAAAAAATCCTTCAGAAAGCGTAATAAATTATGTCTCAAGAAAATCGCAACATGCCCTACTTTATGATATTTATGATATCATAACGCATTACATTATATACAAGACTATAATAAACAAAATGTCGGTATTATCGTTATTGTCATTATCACAATTATTGACATTTTCTTTGTTATTAATATCTTTATTTCCATCATTATTTTTATTATTATTATCATTATTATTTGCATTATTGTTGTCATAAATTGTATAATTTTGTCATTATTACCATTGTTATTACTGGTATTTAGTTATCATTATCATTTTCATCATTGTTATGATAATGATAATTACAATGATAATGATAATAACAATAGTAATGATAATAATAATGGTATTAATAATAATGTTGATAATCATTATTATCATACTTATTACCATTATTACTGTTACTTTTATCATTATCCTTATCATCATTTCTATTATTATTATCATTATTATTATTATTATCATTATCATTAATGTTATTATTTTTATCCTTGTTATTATTATTATCGTTATTAGTATTAACATTATTTTCATTAGTAGTAGTATCAGTATTCTCATCATTATTATCATTTTCGTTATTATCATTGTTTATTATTATTATGTGATTGTCTGTTTGTGTAGGCCAGAAAGTGTGTTTGTTTTCTTTTTGTCTGTGAATGTGTATGTATTTGTCAGTGTTTGTATGCGTCAGATATGCAACTTTACATGTTGTGCATGCGCTATACATTACATACAGTACTTCATTACACCTAAAAAACACAATAATAAGCAAACATAACAAACACCCACAAACAAACATTATCACACAAACAAACACACAAACATATAACAAGATAAATGAGGAAAGAAAGGAAAAAATCCCAAGAAAATTCAGCCAATGAAAATGGACACGAAGATCCCGGTTGGCAGAGTGATAGACTCGAAATCTTCACGAGCCGGGAGGGGGGGGGGGGTACGGGTTTTTAGAAAGAGAGAGAGAGAGGGAGGGAAGGAGAGGGAGAGGGAGGGAGGGGGGAGGGGAGAGAGGAGAGAGGGAGGGGGGGAGGGGGAGGGAGAGAGGGAGAGGAGGGAAGGGGAGGGGGGGGAGGGAGGAGAGAGAGAAGCGAGAAAGAAATAAGGGGAAATACTCCCCTCTCTCACTCTCCTCTCTTCCTACTTTCCTTCTAATTCCCTCTCCCTTGTCCATTGCCTTTATCTGTTTTTCCCTCCTCCACTAACTCCTTCCTCTCCTCCTCGTTCTCCCAAGAGTCTCCTTCTTTCCAAACTACAAGCCCCTCCCCCTTCTCTCTCTCTCTCTCACATACAGAATACATTGACTGTCAAACACACACACACACATACAAACTCACACACACACACACGCATACATACTCACACACACACACACATACTCACACACACACACACGCATACATACTCACACGCATACACACACAAACACATACACGCGCGCGCGCACACACACACACACACGCACAGACATACACGCACACATACACATACACACATGCAACACGCACGCACGCCCGTCCCGGCTCGTTCGCGCCCGCAGTTTCGTATGCCGAATGCCTCAAAGCCAAGTCAATCTAGAGCTTACAGGTTATTCACTTTGGGGAAAAGCGGAGCCTCCATTTTACGAACGTTGGCTCTTTCCGAAATGAAATTTGAAATAGAGATATTACGTCTGAATGCCAAACGGAGTGTCAACGGCGGCGGCTTCGGCTTCGTCTTCGGGGCTAGCGCGAGAAAAAACTTTTATATAGTTGAATCTAAATAATTCTTGTTTGTGTTTTTGTTTCTGTTCTTCGTTTACTGTTGTCATTATAAGCGTTGTCTTCTTTCTCCCCCTTTAGGGTTTATCTTCTCAAAGATAAGATATTGTCGATATAACGGTTTCTCAAAGAAAAGAAAAGAAAAGAAAATCGTACTTTTAACATCTTGTTTTCCTTTCTTATTACTGTTGTGGTATTGACATTTTTCCAATTATATTTTTGCTTTAACCTTTGAAACTTTTCTCTCTTACTTTTTAGATTCTAGTTTTCTATAATTTGTTTCTTCTTTTATCACCTGGCTTTTTCGTCCACTTCAATTCTTATATTCTTTTACTTTTATATCTTGTTGAACAAAAGGAATAACAAAGGAATGATATTGACGGTGACAATGATAATGACAATGATGCCACTTATGTTTTTTTTTCTTTCTTTTTTATATCAACAACAATGATAACAGTAACAAATATGATAACCGAAATAACAGTGATAATGTTATCGAAAATACGGATCCTGATGGTGAAGGAATAACAAACAAAATAATGATTGTGCTCATGATAAAAAACTGATAAGGATTATCACATTTACATAATCGTGAAGTTGATTATAATAACCATGAGAATAACAGTGATGATAACTATAACAAGACTAATGGAAACGATTATGAGAAATATAATGAGAATGAGAGAGAGAGAGAGAGAGAGAGAGAGAGAAAGAGAGAGAGAGAGAGAGAGAGAGAGAGCGAGAGAGAGAGAGAGAGAGAGAGAGAGAGAGAGAGGAAGAGAGAGAGAGAGAGAGAGAGAGAGAGAGAGAGAGAGAGAGAGAGAGGAGAGAAGAGAAGAAGAGAGAGAGAAAAGAGAGAGAGAGAGAAGAGAAGAGAAGAGAGGAGAAAGAATAAAACAAGAGAACGCAAAAAACCTGAGAAAATAAAAGAGAAAACGAGAAACAAAGAGCAAGGAGAAACTTAGCGAAAAACAAAATAAAAACAAAACCAAAACAAGACAAAGAAAAAAGAAAAAGGAAAAGAAAAGACAGAGAGAGGCATAAACAGACAACTAGACAAGACAGGGAGAAAAAAAAACAGCCGCTCCCTCCTCCCTAAGTGACCGGTTTCCCCTCAAAAGCGAAGGCAATCCATTCCCCTCAGATCTGGCCTCCTTCGGGTAGGATCTCGTGCTGAATTATCGTTCGTTTTCTTTCGAGGGCAGACTCTCCAGCCAATCGGGGTGGGGGGGGGGGGCGAAGGGGAGAGAGGGAGGGGGAGTAGGGGTTAGGTGGGTGAGGGGAGGAGGCGGCGGGGAAGTGGGGGTTAGCTGGGGAGGAAGGGGGAAAGGGTGGAGGGGTCGAGGGGAAATTGGGAGGGATGGGGGGGGGGGGAGTAGGGGAGAGAGGGAAGTAGGACGGGGGGGAGAAGTGGGGGAGGGAGAGAGAGAGAATAAATGGGGGTGGGAGAGAGAGGATATGGGGGAGGGGGAAGGGTAAGAGTGGAGAGGGTGGGGAAAAGGGGTAAAGGAGGAGGTAAAATTGAGGAGGGAGGGGAAGGGATGGGATGGAAGAGGGGAAAGTGGGGAGGAAGAGAGAGATCAAATGGGGGAAGAAAGGGAGCATATGGGGAGACTGAAAGTGAGGAGAGGGGGTTAGATGGGAAAAAGCGAGAGGGGAAGTTGGGGGTAGGGAATCAGAATCAGAATCAGAATCAAATAATTTATTTAGCCAAATACAATACATCAACAAAAATACAACATATTACACTAGTATGGCTGAGCCCTCCAGGAGTGAAACTCCCTTAGGAAGGCCCTTGAACTATTAAACATTAAAAACTAGGAAGAGAAATCAGGACATAATGTAATTAAATAAGTAAACTAATCATACTAATACTGAATGACATTATACATAATGATATTAAAGGAAATTACAGGCAGAATAGCATAAGCCATACATTATATGTATATAAATATAAATATACACGCATACACATACACACGCATACCTACATAGACATACACTCACATATACATACTCATATATAAACATGGACATATACATACAAATATACATATACATACCTCCACACACACAGACATACACAAGTATATACATAAATACACAAATAATTACAGTATAGGAGAAAATACAAAGATGCAAGGGCAAATAATAGAAAAAATATAATATAAATGAAGTACAGTTAAACATTATATGATATACTGTGACAACAAAAAAACATTTCAGTGATCGTTTAAAAGTTGACAAAGTAGCACAGCTACGTACATCATCAGGGAGAGCATTCCAGAGATTTGGTCCATGATATAGTATACATGATTTAGATTGATCAGACTGCATGAATGGAACATCTAGCATATCATTACCTCTTAGGGGATATCTGTCGTTAGTTCTGTGGTGAAACATTGCTTTGGGAATTTAGGCTTTTAAAAACAAAGAGTGCACAGCAGTAAGTATTAATTTCCTTGATTTTTAGAATTTAAGATTTAGGAAAGGCTTCGTGAGTGTGATCATTTCTTCTAAGACCTAAGATGCTACGCACAATTCTTTTTTGAGTTATATGTAAAGGTTTAAGTGAGGTAGAGCATGTAGCTCCCCAAATAATTTGCCCATAAATAAAATGTGGATAAACCAATGTGTAATATAATTGCTGTAAGGCTTTCAAGGGTAATGTTTAGCGCAGTTGGTGAAGTCCGCAAAGTTTATTTAGCTTAGATACTACATTTGCCTATGTGAGTTTTTCCAATTTAATGAGAATCAATGTGAATCCCAAGGAACTTAGCATGAAAAACCCTTTTGATTGGGACATTTGCAGGAGGCATGTCTTTATTCCTATGAAAAATTATATAATCTGTCGACATTCAGGGTAAGCCTATTTAGGGTCATCATCCATCTTCTTATACTTATCATTTTCACTGTTTGTGGAGTTGATCAAATCTATAATGAAGTGCCCGAAGCGTAACAGCAAGTATCATCAGCATAGAGAGTGAAGCTCAGACAGCTCGCCGTGACAATATCATTGATGTAAAGAAGAAACAGAATGGGTCCCAAGATGGAGCCCTGTGGGACTCCATGAGCGATAGTTCTTTTAGAGGAGTTGCAGTCATTGAAAACTACATACTGTGTGCGGTTTGACAGATACGAAGCGAACCAAGCATGTACACTCCCTTTTATAACCATAATGGCATAATTTTTCCAAAAGAATTCGATGGTTGACCGTATCGAATGGAAGGTAAAAATATAGCAAGAGTAAATTTACGACCATCAAAAGATTTTAAAGTTTCATTGTGAAGTCTGAAACCGCTAATTCAGATGATTTGTTCTTCAAGAAACCATACTGACAATTGTTGATTATATCATTTGCATAAAGAAAATCAGTTAATCTAATGGACATGATTTTTTCAAAGATTTTGCTAAAAGCTGTTAGTATGGAAATTGGGGCGATAGTTATTAAGGCAAGGGGTGCCAGTCTTTGAACATGGGATGAACTTTGGCAATCTTAAGTTTCGTGGGAAATACTCCATGATAAATGATATAGTGATTACATGTTTCAGGGGCTTAAGAATGCAAGGAAGTATTTTCTTAATAATGTTGATGGGAATGCAGTCGTCCCCTGGAGAGGAAGTTTAAGGCCATTAACAACACTGATGATGTCTCTGTCTGTTATCGGAGTCAGGCTCATGTGGTTGTTGTTGGAGGGCCCGAGAAATTCTTTAAAGTCTCCATCCACATTAGGGGTTAATCGTGAGTCATTGAATTCTTTCTCATCTATTAGTACTCTTTGTCAGCTTTTTGTTTGTTTTCCAGTGAAGAACATCATTTAGAATTTGCCATGTCTTCTTAGTGTCACCTGCACTTTGATCAAGCTTCCTTTTGCAATGATCTGCCTTTGCCTTCCGAATTGTTAGTTTTAAGCGGTTGCGGAGAGACTGAAATGTCTCGCGTAGGAGAGTGGCCACTTTGCATATTTCTTTTGAAGTTTGTTTTTTTCTTTGATTAAGTTTCTTATTTCACATGTAATGTATGGTTTCTTAAAGGACTTGGATTTTAGTGACACATTTTAATGGGAAAAATCTTTCAAAGGAGGGGATAAAAGACAAATGAAATTAGGTGAAATGGGGAGAGAGAGGGGTAGAATAGGAAAAGACAGGAAGAATATGGGGAGGGGAGAGAGAGAGAGTTGCGAAGTAGGGAGGGAGGAGGAGTGGTGGTAGAAGAAAGGAGAAATTGGAAGGAAGAAAAGGGGATTAAGTAGTGAAGAAAGGTAGGATGATGGGGGGAGAGGAGAGAGAGGGGAAGTGGGAAGGAGGGAAGGAAATGGGGAAGCGAAGGGGGTAAGGAGAATGAGTGGGGTTTATAAGAAAAGGAGAAGAATAAAGAGGGGCTAAGTGGGGGTGAGCGAGGACATGGGAAGGTTGAAAGGGGAGGGGGGGTTGGAAGTTAGGTGGGGTGGAAGGTAGGGGGGGATTGGAAGGGAGGGGTGATGGTGGATGAGAAGGAGAGGAGAACAGGGGGAGGGGGGAGGGAGGTGGCTGGGCGTGGGAAGGATGCAGGGTACATATAACCAGGCAGTTCCATCTTCATGTACATATAGAACCCAAAATTGAAAATGACTCTTTCACAAGGCTATTCTGATGGCTGTTAATGTTGAGGAACTCTTCGTTATCATAAAGAGAAGAGGGGATTACCAATTCAATTCTGGTAATTATAACAATATCGAGTAAATTATATAAATGATTATGTATCTAAATATATCTGATATCCCACAGCACACTCTCATTGGTTAAAAGTGGTGACGTCATTAGCTCCGCCCCTTTATTAGATCTGGCAAAATGTGTGATATTCTGTGGTAAGCATATTTTCAGTATTAACAACAGTATAAGATTAATTAAAACGAAAACATGAAAAAAGAAACAAGAAACATATTTTATATTTGCAATGAATAAATCTAAAGAGGCGGGGCTTAATTCGGAAGTTGCCAACTAGGATTTTCATCAAGACGTGAAGTGGAGTGAATCAACCTATTTCAAACTATCTTGGAAGGGAGGATGAAGAGAAGAGGGGGGTAATGAACGTAGGGTTGTGGAAAAGGTGAGAGAGGGTGTTGCGCGTGGGGGTAGTGAGGGGGGGGATGAAGAGGACTGATTGGGGGTGGGATGAGGATGAAGGAGGAGGTGGAGAGGAAAAGGAGAGTGAGGAGGAAGGGGTTACAGAGTGAAGGTAGAGAGGGGGATGGGACGTGGTGGGGTGGGGCGGAGGGAAGGGAGATAATAAGATACAAAAAAAAAAAAAAAGAAGTGAGACGGAGGGTAAAAATAGGTAAGAATAAGAAAGAGAGAAAGGGGAGTGAGAAGAAGATGAAGAGATGGGAATGAAAAAAGGGAGAAAGGAATAAGAGAACACAAAGGAAGCACTTTAAGAACAAAGACGATGTAAATAAAAAGGAGATAGAGAAAATGTACCGAAGAGGAAAATAGATGAGAAATGACAACGAAAGAGGATATAAGACGGGGAGTGAAGTGGAAGAAGCGACGAGAGGAGAGGGAGAGAGTCAAAAGTGAGAGCAGAGGAAAAAGTGGGGGGAAGAAAACAAGTCATAATGCGTTTAATGGACGTTTGACAGATAAGACACACACAAACAGATGCATACACACACACACACACACACACACACACACACACACACACACACACACACACACACACACACACACACACACACATATATATATATATATATATATATATATACATATATATATATATATATATATATACATACATATACATACATATATATATATATATATTATATATAATATATAATATATATATATATATATATATTATATAATATATATATATATATATATATATATATATATATAATATATATATATATATATATATGTATATATATATATATATATATATATAGATATATATTTATATACATATATATACATATATATATATATATATTATATATATATATATATATATATATATATATAATATATATTTATATATATTATATATATATATATATATATATATATAATATATATATATATATTAGATATATAGAGGAGAGAGAGAGAGAGAGAGAGAGAGAGAGAGAGAGAGAGAGAGAGAGAGAGAGAGAGAGAGAGAGAGAGAGAGAGAGAGAGAGAGAGAGAGAGAGAGAGAGAGAGAGAGAGAGAGAGAGAGAAATGAATAGATACATCAAAAGCAGAATTAAATGAAACGAAATAAAGAAAAAAGAATACAAAGAAATAGAGAAAAAAAGAGAAATAGAAATAAAAAATAAAGAAAACGACCCAGAAAAAAAAGAAAGATAAAGAAAACGCTCAGAAAAGAAGAAAGGAAGAGAACAGCGACGGATTAAGAGGGAACTAAGCCGGGAGAAATTCCTCTTGACGATTACCTGTGAATGGCGTTCGCGAGAGCCTCGTCCTGCGGCGCCCTGGCAGCGACCCAGCCGGAGGGAGGGCGGGAGGAGGAGGCGCTGAGGGCGGAAGAGTCTCCGTCGCCGCTTGCTTTGGGGCTGGGCGGCTTGCGTGGGGGCTGGGCGGCTTGGTTGGAGGCTGGGCGGTTTTGGTTGGGGGATGGGCGGCTTGCGTGTGGCGCGTTGGTTGTGATGGTCTTGTTTTTTTTTGTTTTTTTTTGGCTATTGTGGGTGTTTTTCTTGGGGGGGGGTTAGTTTTTTTATTTTTTGAATTTTTTAAATTGTTTTAGGGTGTTTGGTAGGTTGTATTTTTGTGTATTTAGGGTGTTTCGGGGAATGTGCCATTTTTGCTTTGGTGTTTGGTGGGTGTTTTTGGGTGTTTATTGTTTTTTGTTTTTTTGTTTTGTTTGTGGGTGTTCTTTTTTGTTTTGTTGTGTTTTTTTTTTTTTTTTTTTTGGGGTTTGGCGTTTTGTGTGTCTGTGGGTGTTTTGTGTTTTATGTTTCTTTTTTGTTTGGTGGGTGTTTTTTTTTGTTTTTTTTTTTTGTTATATGGGTATTGTTTTGGTGTTTGGAGTGTTTTTTCGGGTGTTTTGGCAGTTTTTTTTTTGAGTAAGTGTTTTATTTTCATGTTTGATGTTTTTTCTGTTTTTTATGTTTATTTAGTGGTCATGTTTTTTGTGGTTTTGTTATTATATCAGGTGTGTTTTTTGTGTATTTGTTGGAATTTTTTCCTTGCTCTTTGTGATCTGTTTGTAGTGCTGTGTTTGTCTGTGTGTTTAGGTTATAACGTTTTTTTTTGTTTGTTTCCATGAGATGTTAGTTGTATGTATGTTTATTGATAGTAATACGTTTGTTTTTGCTTTTGCTTGCATGTTTGTTTGTGTTCCTCTTGGTTTCTAAAGATATTCTCGCTGTGTTTGTTTGTTTGTGGAAGCGGTTTTGGTACTGTGTTATCTTGTCCTTGTGTTTGCTTTTGCGCTTCGTGTGTTTGTGTGTTTCCTCCCTGCTCGGTGATTTGTCGGTTTGTCTGTAGCCTTGTGTGTATGTATAGTTTTTTTTTAAATTTTGTTTTGCTTTCTGGTCTAAGTCTACATGATCCATATACTACTGGTAATATAAGGTGTACAGATATGATATAGGGAACATGGGGTGGACAAATGTGGTGTGGATAATACGTGTTATACAAATACGGTGTAGTTAAAATGTGGTGTACAAATATGGTGTAGGTAACATGCGGTGTACAACTATGGTAGGTAACATGCGGTGTACAAATGTGTGTAGGTAACATGCGGTGTACAAATATGGTGTAAGTAACATGCGGTGTGTAGGTAACATGCGGTGTACAAATACGGTGTAGGTAACATGCGGTGTACAAATTCATGCGGTGTACAAATACGGTGTAGGTAACACAAATGGTGTAGGTGCGGTGTACAAATATGGTGCATTTGATATGTGTTTGCGTCAGTCCATGGCATAATATTTCCGTGTTATCATGAGTAATTGTTTTCTTTTTTCTTTTTTTGTGGTTTGTTTGTGTGGCGATGGTTTTATGCGGTATCTGTTGAGTGCGCGTCTGTTTATGTGTGTGTGTGTGTGTGTGTCTGTGTGTGTGTGCGTGTCTTTGTGTGTGTGTATTTATTGTGTGCTGTGTGTGTGTCTTTGTGTGTGTGTATTTATGTGTGTGCATGTGTGTGTGTCTTTGTGTGTGTGTATTTATGTGTGTGCATGTGTGTGTGTCTTTGTGTGTGTGTATTTATGTGTGTGCATGTGTGTGTGTCTTTGTGTGCGTGTATATATGTGTGCATGTGTGTGTGTCTTTGTGTGCGTGTATATATGTGTGCATGTGTGTGTGTGTGTGTGTATGCGTGTCAGGATAATGCGAGAGTGATTACGCTAAGACTCCTTTGAACTACGATTATTTTTATATTCCTTTTTTATGGCGTATCTAATCATCATTCAGACTTAATTTTCTTTATTGCTGGATTTAACTCAACACTTTAAAATCTTCCTCCCTTTCATCCACCCACTTACCCTCCTTTTATTACCATTTCCTCTAATCCCCGTCTTTCTTTCGCCTTCTCTCGTTCTTCCCTCTCTCGTCTCTCGCGTCTCCCTTTCCCCTCCTCCTGTCGTCTCTTTTCTTCGCACTTTCCTTCACTTCTTCAATTCTCTCTCCTGCCCTCTTTTTTCACTTTGTCTGCTCCCTCCACTTCCTCTTTGCCCCTCTTCCTCCTTTCTCTCCCATTCTATCCACTTCGTATTCTTCCCAATTCCCTCTCCGTGCCGGATTCTTTCCCTTCTCTTCTCTCCCACTTTTCACCATTTCCATCTTTATCCCCCATTCCTTTCTTTCTCTCCTCCTCTCTCTTTTCTGCCTTTACTCACCCTCTTCCTCTTCCCTCTCCAAATTCCTTCCTTCCTCCCCTCCACTTCCTCCCTTTTCTCTTCTAACCTTTCCCCCCCTCTCTCTCTTCCGTATTCTTTCCGTCTTCTCTCCTCTTCCTTCTCACTCCTCCATTTCTTCTAGTCTCTCCTCCACTTTCTTCTCTCTTCTTCTTCCTTTTCCCTTTCCCGTCTTTGCCTTCTCTCTCTCCTCTCCTTCGTCTCATCTCTGTTTCCTCTCTCTCTACCGTATTCATACCCCCTTCCCTATTCTTCCCCCTACCGTCTTCCTCCCTCCTCTCTTCTTCCTTCCCTCCTCTCTTCTTCCTCCTCCTAACCCCACTCTTCTCCTGTCCTTCCACCTCCTTCTCCAACTCATCCTCAATGTCCCTAAATCTCCTTAGCCTATTATTCCTTATCCTTCTCATTCCCCTCATTCTTCTCCCTCATTTGCCCAACACTCCAGAGAGAAATTGGGTCCTCGCCCTCTTCTCCCCTTCCTCCTCCCTCCTTTTCTCCCTCCCTCTGCCCTTTCCTCCCCACTACCCTCCTCCCTCCTCTCCCCCCCCATTTCCCTCTCGTCCTCCCTCACTACCCTCTCCCTCCCTCTTCTCCCCTCCCCCACTTCCCTATTCTCCTCCTGCCTCACTTCCCTCCTCCTCCCTCCTCTCCCCTCCCCCACTTCCCTCCTCCTCCCCATCCCCACATCCCTCCTCACTTCCCTCCCTCTTCCCTCCCCTTTCCCTCCTCTCCTCCTCCTTCAAGAGCGTGGAAGCTTGCGCTAGACAATCACTTCATAAACACTAGATTTCTTATCAAACTTTCATGTGGACAAACAAATATTTTTTCTCTCTCTTTCTGTCTCTCTTTTGAATGGATAGGGAGGTTAAGTGGGGGGGGGGTATTTTAATTCTTATTTTCTCGTCCTTTTCCGAGAAAGAGGAAAGGGGAAGAGGGAAGCTCTGAGAGCAAGAGAGAGAGAGAGAGAGAGAGAGAGAGAGAGAGAGAGAGAGAGAGAGAGAGAGAGAGAGAGAGAGAGAGAGAGAAGAGAGAGAGAGGAGAGAGAGAGAGAGAGAGAGAGAGAGAGAGAGAGAGAGAGAGAGAGAGAGAGGGAGAGAGAGAGAGAGAGAGAGAGAGGAGAGGAGAGAGAGAGAGGAGAGAGAAGAGAGAGAGGAGAAGAGAGAGAGAGAGAGAGAGAGAGAGAGAGAATAGATAGATAGAGTAGATAGAGAGAGAGAGAGAGAGAGAGAGAAGAGAGAGAGAGAGAGAGAGAGAGAGAGAGAGGAGAGAGAGAGGAGAGAGAGAGAAGAAGAGAGGAGAGAGAGAGAGAGGGAGAGAGAGAGAGGAGAGAGAGAGAGAGAGAGAGAGAGAGAGAGGGTGGCAGAGAGAGAGAGAGAACAGTAGAGAGAGAGAGAGAGAGGGAAGAGGAGAGAGAGAGGAGAGAGAAGAGGAGAGGAGGA
>NW_020870194.1:363697-366801 GCF_003789085.1 Penaeus vannamei | reverse complement strand
CTCTCTCTCTCTCTCTCGTTTCTCTCTCTCTTTCTCTCGTCTCTCTTCTCTCTCTCTCTCTCTCCTCTCTCTCTCTTTCTCTCCCCGGGGTGGATTGGCCTCGCGTTCTTTCCTGACATACGATTTTTAATTTGATTATTTTCGTTTACGTTATTCTTCTCTTTTCATTTCCTCTTCTCTGCACTCTCTCCGCCTGGTCTGTGTTCTCTTTTCTTTGGCTTCCTTGCGTTTCCTATATGATAATGTCTGTGTTCAACCGTCTCTCTGGGTCGTGTTTGTTTATCCGGGCTCTTTTCATCCCTCCCTTCCTTCCTCGTTCTTTTCTTCCATTCCCCTGCTCTCTTTTATCTTTGCCTTTCTATTTCATCGCAATTCAAACTTCTTTGCTTTCTCTTCTTTTCTTCCTCATATTCAAAGGATCACACATCTCCATTCTTTCTTATTTTTCCATATTATTTTTTTCTTTCGCCTTTGTTTTTTTTTTCTTTTTTAAAAATTTTCGGACATTTCCACATTTTTGTCATTTTCTTTCTTTTTACTTTTTTTCCTCCTCTTATTCTCTTTTTGTAAAATCTCCATTCTTTAGTTTCACTTTGGCTTATGATTCCTTTTGTGTTCCACATTATTTTTTCATTCCCCTTTGTACCCGTTTTGTTTTGGACCCTTATTTCTCTCTCTCTTTTCCCCCTTCTCCCCGCCTTATTTGGTCCTTCGCGACGTCCTTTTTTCCCAATGTCTTTCCCCCCGCGTTTCACTTCTCTCTCTCCCCCTAACCCCTCGGACCCGATGCGGCGGCTGACCAATATGGGACTCCTCCTCCGTGCCCGGCCATGATGGGAGTCCGAGGCCGTCTAATCCTTCCGAGCCAGATGACTCCCTGGTTGGATGGGGAGAGGTGGGGGAACGGGGGGGCGGTCGGGGGGGGAGAGGTGGGGGAGCGGGAAAGGGTTGGCGGGGGAGGTTGGGTGGAGCGGCGAAGGGTGGTGGGAGAGGTAGGGAGCGGAGGAAGGGTTGGCGGGGAGAGGTTTGGGCGAGCGGAGAAGTGGTGAGGGAGAGGTGGGGGAGCGGAGATAGGAGAGGAGAGGTGGGGAAACGGGGGCGCCTGCTTCTGAGGGAGAGGTGGGGAAACTGGGGACGGGTAGGGGGAGAGGTGGGGGAGCGGGGAAGGATGGGGAGTAGGGGGAGAAGTTGAGCGGGCATGAGGGTATGGTAGTTAGGAATCGGCGAAGGATGGGGAAAGTGGAGACCATGGTGGCAGCGAACGGGGTGGGTGGGTGGGAAGAAGGGGCCTGAAAGCGTCGGGGGTACGGGTTAGGGGAGAGGTGGAGGCGGGTCGCGGCGCGACGGGATAGAGGAAGGAGGCCAGGTGGTGGCGTATGAACGGGTGGGCGGGTGATGGGAAAAGATGGGAGAACAGGGGGACGGTGGGGAGATGGTGGGGGGAGCCGGGAAGGATAGAGGAGAGGGGAAATGGTGAGGAATGGGTGAGGAGCTGGAAGATGGAGGAGAAAGGAGGTGAGATGTGAGAAGAGGTGAAGAGGAACAGGAGGGACAGAAATAGTGGAAGTTAAGTTGAAGCAGGAAGAAGTGGAAGGTGGAGATGGGTAGGTAGGTGGAGGAGGAACAGGTGGAGGGGAAAGGAGGGGCAGAAAAAACCCGGAATGAAGGGGAAAGGCGCGCGCCTGCTCGCTCGACAGGGGGAGACTTAAAGGCAGATAAGGGAAGGGGAAGAGAGCAGTAACGGGCGTGGTGCGTAGCATAGGGACAGGAGAAGAATGGTGGAGAGAAAATGGCGGAGGGGTGTGAGGGTAAGGAAGAGGGGTGCAGGGGGGGGCAAGGAGGGAAATGGGCATGCGAAGGGACAGAGAAAAAGCGGTAGGGATAGTTAGGTAAAGGGAGGTTGACGGGGAAGGAGAGAATAGGGAGCGGTTATGGAAGGAGGGGATTCAAGAGAAGAGTGAAAAATGTGGAGAATAGGAAAGAGGGGGGACAGGATGGGGGGAGGGGAGGCCGTAGAGGAAAGGGAGGGAAGAAGGGGAAGGGAAAGGAGAGGAGGGAGAGGAGGACGAGGGAGGTGGAGGAAGGGGAGAGGTCAGTGGGTAGGCGGGGGGGTGGTAAAAACAGACAGCAGAGGATACGCTGGATAATGCTCTGCGTTTGCGAGGCAGAGATATTCCCTTTAGATGAAACGCGAGGGTATGGGGACGGAGGCGCGTATGAGGGGAGGACGAGAAAGAGAAAGAGATAGATAAAGTAGATAGATAGAGAAACGAGTGGGAGAGAGAGGGAGAGGGGAGAGAGAGAGAGAGAGAGAGTAAGAGGAGGGAAGGAGAGAGTCTAGACGGAGAGACTGTTAGAGAAGTGGAGGATTGAGAGAGAGAGGATGCGGGCAGAATGCAGGACGGACTTGGCGAGAAGAGAGAGAAAGAGAGAGAGAGAGGAGACTGAGATGACGATGAGCAGTAGTGAGAGGAGAAGAAGGCGGAGAGCGAGAGAAAGAGAGAGAGAAGCTCCGCCGACGAGAAGACCGCTTAGTAGAAAGAGAGAGAGAGAGATGCAGTACGAGAGTGAGATAAGATTAGTAATAAGAGAGAGAGAGGAGATGAGGAAGAGTAGAGAGAGAGAGGGAAGAGAGATGATCGAGAGAGATGGACGATGAGAGAGAGAGAGAGACGATGACGAGAGAGTTAGAGATGTATGAGAGAGAGAGAGAGAAGGAGATGAGAGAGCAGAGGAGAGAGAGACGAGCGGTGAGGACTGATGGAGAGAGAGAGAGAGAGGAGAGAGAGAGAGGACAGAGGAGAGGAAGGAGAGAGAGAGAGAGAGAGAGAGAAGAGAAGAGGACGAGAGCAGAGATTAGTAGAGAGAGAGAGTGAGAGAAGAGAGACAGATGAGAGAGAGAGAGAGAGAGTGTGAGAGAGATAGAGATAGATAGATAGTATAGATAGATAGATAGATAGATAGATAATTAGAGAGAGAGAGAGAGACAGAGAGAGAGAGAGAGAGAGAGAGAGAGAGAGAGAGATCCGTTAACAAAGTATGAGCAGCGTGCATGCTTCTGCATGGTTTAGCCTGCTAAGAGCTGAAGGTCTTAAAAAACTAAA
>NW_020870194.1:356197-358697 GCF_003789085.1 Penaeus vannamei | reverse complement strand
GAAAGCGAAACGAAAGAGAAGGAGAGAGAGCAGCGAGAGCAGGCAGCGGGCCGGGCGACGGCGCCAGGGAGCGGCGGGAGCGTCAGGTGGTGCCCTTCTAATGACGAATTCAAGAGCTGTCTTTAAATCTCTGGTTTGGGAAGAGGTCCTTGTATTGATTCGGATTGGCCATTCGCGTCTCACTTCCCAAGCACTCTCTTGACATTTACGAGCTTTTTCTTCTCGAGGAATTAGATGCGCACGGCTTTTATGGAGAGTGAATTCCGGTATTTTCTCCGATGTGTGTGTGCTCGCGTACACACACGCACACTTACACACACATACAGACACGCACACACACACGCACACGCGCGCGCAATACACACACACACACACACACACACACACACACACACACACAGACACAGCCACACACACACACACACTCGCACCCACGCACACACAGACGTTTTCTGACCTTGCTTGAAACAGATCTCTCTCTATAATGCAAGTGAGTTCTGGAAAACGAGTCCAGCTGCAGAACCCTCCCCGTGGCAAGATTACCAAGTAAATACCAGACAGATGACCCTGCCTCCTACGTCAACAATTATTATATTGCTCCAAGCAGTGTGTGGCGTTACGACAAAGAAATTACAATACATTTACAGCACAGATACAACAAGATGCACTCAGGGAGCTCCTACCTCTGCCAAGGCAATAAGTTCACCGATTCAATGATAATATTTACACTTTAGGAATTACATTCAGATCACCTTTCTGAATTACACAGGTAAGGTCTGTAAACATTACCTTGGTGGGGGCAAGGCAATAGCGGTAATGATGTCCTCATTAGAAAAAATCATGGATCCGATCACCACTAAAATTTTGTCATGATTTTTGAGTTAACGAATGATAACCGGATCGCCTCCAAAATTGTAATGGCATCTAAGTTAGGCCCAAGACACACCTCTGGTAAAAAAATCCATTCATGAATTTTTGAGCTATCCCGCTGCGCAACGAAAAAACAAAATCATAAACTAACCAATGCGACCAAAAACATAATCATAAAAAAAAGATAACATCAATCATCATCATTATCAAACAATAATGTAACAACAACAACAGCAATATTAATGACAATGATAATAGCTATTAAAGATGGGTAAACAGCAATGATAAGAAAAAAGCAACAACAATAACAATAATAATAATGTAAACACCGCCCAGACAGTCGACACGAATGTTCATTGAAACGCAAGACAAGGCCTGGAGGCGTTCGAAACCGTCCATAGCACCACTAACTAAATACCTGGACGTTTAAATGGCCAATTGCCCGGCGATGACTATGAATCTTAAGTAGCAACCGCCTCTTGGGACGCTGGAAGGGCTGCTTCTGGTTAGTCACTTTGGAAGCTCAGACTCCTGTACCCGAGTCTGTTTTTTTGTACTTAGTTTTTTGTTTTTAATATGGTTATTTTTTTTTAAAGTTATAATGTAAATGTGTTTTTTTATAGATTTTATAGGTTATTTTTTTTCGAAGTGAAAAATGAATGTATTTGTTTTATTCTTTGTCTCCCATATGAAAAAGGTTTCGCGATAATTTAGATAATCTTAGTGTTTTATACATCACAATACAGCTTTCGAAATGGACATGATTATAGAACACATCGAAATTGATAAAACCAACGCTAGGTTAATGGTTTCTATTTTCTAGCTATTGTTATTTTTTTTTTTTCAGCATAATTTTTCACCAGCTATGTGTTTCTTTACGAACTATATCTAATAATTTAGATGGTTTTAACGTGAAAGCCTAACAAGTTAAAATCAAAATGTTAATCTTAAATTATATCAACTCAAGTACAGGTTTTGGTATGTTTAGGCTTACTTGTTAAGATCATTGCAGGCGACTCATTTTACTGACTTTTAGCTATTCTAATTATTGCAATATATTTTCCTGTATACATTTACTTTCTCTGATGCCGTTTTGACCCCTTTCTCCGGAACACACACAAAAAAAACAATTTTCAACGAATGATTCTATGCATCATTAACTCTAGGCGTAAACGTCATTACAAATTTAATTCTAGAACACCTACGATACGAACCTATCTTTTTGCCTCTCTGCGAAGTAAAAAACCTAGGCAGAAAATAATATGCTAGATCGGACGACTAAAAACCCTACATGTGTAATACGGTGACAAAAAAGGCCGCTGTACACTATAACAATAATTCCCAGGCTTTATGTTGATCACGTGCCCCTTGAAACTTTGCATCGGTAACCGCGTACCCTGGCACATTTTACCGGCATTTCTGTCTAACTTTTATAATTGTACATATCCAGTGATATAAAGAACTATGTTCGATAACGTAATTAGATCTCACAAAAAGAGATATAGAGGAAAAGACAACAAAATATTTGTTACATTCTCTCTAAATATCCCTTCATTTACCGCAATTCAGGAGTCTATACGTTTATTGAGAGTCGGGGCTTCGGTACAAACTGGAACTGCAAGGCAAGTAG
>NW_020870194.1:325028-345869 GCF_003789085.1 Penaeus vannamei | reverse complement strand
ATGAAATAATTGTTTATGATAAATAATCAGTTTTAACAATCATGCATATTATCATTATGACTATCATGACACAACAGTGAGTGAAAATGATTTGATAGTAATAAGTTGGTAATACTGGTATAAGTGATACAGCTACTATTCCCATATATATAAATTTAAAGCTGTTGATGATAAGATAATATATATATACAACCATTCATATTAACAAAAATGATATGAAACAAAGATTGGCGAAAGGTATAATTACTATAATCAGCAAGCAGATTATCAAACAAGATAAGAGCAAGCAACATTTTCGAAAGAGACCTGCCTTCAATTTCCCAACACAAATGTACATTCCTCTTTTTCAGTGACCCGAATTCGAACCAATCCCTTGCCTAAAAATAAGACAAAAGTCCGCCCATGTATATCCATATATAAACGCGTTTTCTCGTCCGAAATGCTGGAAATTGGAGCAATAACCCTCCTCTCGCGTCAGCTCCGCCCCTCTGCAGAGAACGCGGGCACAAAATAGTTTGTAAATCGAGTGCCTGCATTCACTTGCTAAACTCCGCGCTCTGTGGCATCACGAAATCGGGTCTAAACAGAGTATCGCCAGTTCGCGATATTTACGAATGCGCACACAGTTTTTAGGTATAGTATATATATATATATATATATATATATAATATATATATATATATATATATATATATATATATATATATATATATATATATATATATATATATATATTATATATGTATATATAATACATATATATTATATATATATATATATATATATATATATATATATATATATAATATATATACATATATGCTTATATATATATATATACATATATATGCTTACATATATATATATAATAATATATATTATATATATATATTATATATAGTATACATATATATATATATATAATATATATATATATATATATATATATATATATATACACACAATACATAATATGTATGTATGTATGTATGTATGTATATGTACATATATTCACACACATGTTGTAGAAGATATGTGAATAGATAAAGGCACAGGAAGAGGGGGAGTTGGAGGAGAACTTGGAGGAGGAGGAAAATGAGGAAAAGAAAGAGGGGGAGGGGAAGGAAGGAGAGGAGGAGAAGGTGGAAGAGGAAGAAGAGGAGGGGGAGTTGGAAGAGGACTTGGGGAGGAGGAAGAGGAAGAGGAGGAAAATGAAGCAGAAGGAAGAGGAAAATGAGGAGGAGGAAAGGAGGAAGAGAGGAGGAGGTGGAAGAGTGGGAAGAGGAGGAGAGGAAGAGGAAGAGGAGGAGAAGGAGGAAGAGGAAAGAAGAGAAGATGAAGAAGAATAAGGAGTAGGTCTTTGAGGAAGAGGTGGCTAAAGTGAGCGAGAGAAGGAGGAAAAAAGAATATAAAAGAATGTAGAGTAAGAAGAAAAGAGAAGAGAAAGACTCCTTTATTAAGAAGAATAAAAAAAAAGAAATTGTAGAGAAGGAAGAGAAAAAGATAGAAGGAAAGTAGGAGAAGAAGAAATGAAAGACGAGAGAGAATCGAAAGCATAAGGGAAAGGCTTCGGAGAGGGGAAACTGCAGTAATTTTTTTCTTACGTGAAAGGGGTAAGGTGTAAGAGGCGAGGAGCACAAGGAAAGATGGAAGGTAGCGGGGGGGGGGGGGTGAGGGGAGGTAGAAACAATCGACTTTATAGGCAATGGGAGGAAAGGAATTAACATACAGCGTCTTTACTAATGCATGGCAGTGAAGACATTTCAAGCAAAACGGGAAACGAACATATTTTTTTTTATGACGTTGGTGCGCCGCTGCTGTTGCATGTGCTATGGGCATTGATGATTAATCTGATGATTTGATATTTATCTCATGGATGGAGCTTGTCAAAAAACAAGCAAACAAATAAACAATCACACACACACACACAAAAAAAAAATGGGTATTACTATGTATGCAGTATCTAGAACATGTTTCTATAAGATAAGCGTAAAAAAAGAAGAAGAAAAGAAGAAGAAGAAGAAAAAAAAACACATTATGAGCGATAGTTCATCTTACGGTGAAAATAAAGTAATTGCTAAAAACAACATAATTTAATCTAAATATGTTTTCAGACTAACCACCCAAACCCTCCTCAAATAAATACTTTCGCCAAAACAAACATCTCGAAGAATTTACTGCAATGCCTCAAGGGAAAAACAGTATTGATTGCAATTCCGTTTCAATCGAGAATTCGCATAGTAATGTATATCTTTCTTTATCTATGCCTCTCTCTCGCCCTCTCTTCCTCTTCCTCGTCTTTCCTCTCTTATTCTCCCCCTCTTCTTCCTTTCTTCTCTACCTCCCTCCCCGATCTCTCTCTCGCTCCCAGTTTCTTCCTCTATCCCTCTCCTTCTTCCTTTTACCATTCCCCGTATTTCACCGTCTCTTCCTCTCTTCCTCCTACTTTCCTTCCCACTCACCTGCCCTTCCACCTTCCTTCCCATCTTCTTTTCCTTCCTCTTTCCTACACTGTCACTCTTACCCCCTCTTACCTTTTCCTCTCTCTTCCTCTCTCCCTTTCTCCCTCTCTCCTACTCTCTTTCTGACCCTCCTCCCTCCTCCTTTCTTCTCTCTTTCCCACCCCCTCTCCTCTCTCTCTACTTGCTATCTTCTTTCCTCCCTTTTACCTTCTTCTTTCTGCCTCTGCCTCTTTTCCTTCTTCCTCTCTCCTTCTCTTTCCACACCATTTCTCTCGTTCTCTCCCTCTCTCCTTCCTGATAATCCATTTTTCTTCCATCCCTCTTTCCATCCACCACCGTCTCTACCTCTCTCTCCCTTCTCGCCCATCCTCATTCCTCCTTTCCACCTTCCCATCCACCCCTTCCCTTCTTCCCTCCTTCCTACCTATCCTCTTGCCCTCCTCCCTCCTTCTCACCATCCTTTTTTCCCGCCCTGCCTCCTTCATCCCTCCCTCCCTCTCTCCTTTCCATCCATCCTCTTCACCTCCTTCCACCTCCTTCCTCCTCTCCTTCCCTCCTCATCCAACACCCACATCCATCCCTCCTCCATCCGGCTCCTTCACCATCCTCTCCCTCGCCTCCCTCCTCCTTCCCACCATCCTCCTCCCCTCCGTCCCTCCTTCCCACCTACTCCTTCTACTTACCCTTCCTTCCTTCCTTCCTTACGAATGAATAAAACAAATCAGTAATCCTTTGGAGGAGGCATTGGAAGGAGGCCCCCAGATGATTTCCCTCCGTCTGCCTCTGCCTTCCGTTTTACATAATTTACCTAGACGCTTTTCCCCTCTCCTGTTCTCCCCTCGCCCTGTCTTCTCCTATCCCTCGCTGTCTCTCTTCTCCTTCCCCATTTTCCTTGTCTGGCTTTTCTCTAATTTCTCTTGTTCCCTTATCCTAGTCGTTTCTTTCTTTGACTCTCTCCTTTCGGCTCCTCCTCCTTGTTCTTCTTTCCTCTTCTACCTGCTGGCTTCCTTCTTTTTTTTTTTTTCTACCTTCTTCACTTCCCTATCCTTTAATCTCTTTCTTTCTTTTACCTCCTCTTTCCTTCTGTTTTCTATTTGCTACTTCTTCCTTTCTCTCCTCTTCTCCATCCCTTCCTCCTTCTTTGCATTCTCCTTCTCGCCCCCCCTTCCTTCTTTCCTATTCCCTTTCTACTGTTGTAGTCTCTTCCTTTTTTATCGTAACTCCCCAAGTTCCTCCTGTCACATCTCTCCCATCACAGTCATTGCCCTTCCCCTCCCACAACCTTCCGTCCCTCCTCTCTCCTATTCCCTTATTTGTAATTCCTACCCTTCTGTTTTTTTCTTTCTTCTACTTACTTCCTCTGCTGTTTTATATTTCCTTTTTCCATTCCTTCCTCTTGTTATTATTTTTTATTTCATTCCTTTTTCTTTCCTTCAGTCTTCTTGTTCTCCTCTTTTACCATTTCCCTTTTCTTTCCTTCCTTACTCTTATCATAATTTTTGTTTAATTTCCATTGTCTCTCTTTCCTTCCCCTTGTTATCATCTTTTCTTTCCTTATTACTGTCTCACATCCTCCCCCACCCCACACGTTCCCTCTCTCCCCCGCAAAACAAACGATGCCGCCCACACCAAGACTCCCCACTCCCCCCTCCCCAACCCCTCCCCAACTCCCCAACTCCCCCCTCAACCCCCCCTCCCAACTCCCCCAACTCTCCCTCCCCCTCCCAAACCCCGACGGAAGAAAACAAGGCGGTCCTGCTTGTCATTCAGATTCCGCAGCCAAAACGCCCAGCTGATTTGGCTCCGTCCGAGGGGTGTGTGCCTGACGCGTCTGCTCTGCGGATTTCTTGCTTTCAAATTCTCCTCCCTTCTCTCTCTCTCTCTCTATCTATCTATATTTCTCTCCCTCCTCCCTCCCTCCCTCCCTCTCTCTCTCTCTCTCTCTCTCTCTCTCTCTCTCTCTCTCTCTCTCTCTCTCTCTCTCTCTCTCTCTCTCTCTCTCTCTCTCTCTCTCTCTCTCTCTCTCTCTCTCTCTCTCTCTCTCTCTCTCTCTCTCTCTCTCTCTCTCTCTGTCTGTCTCTCTCTCTCTGTCTGTCTGTCTCTGCTCTGTCTGTCTCTCTCTTTATTGTGTTCTCTCTCTCTTTCTTGCTTTTCTCTTTTCATTTTTTTTCTTTTCATTCTCTAACCCTCCAGTTTCTCTTTCGTCTTTCTCTTTTCTCTTTTTATTTTGTCTCTCTATCTCTCCTCTTCTTCTCTCTTCTCTATTTCTTTCATATCTTCTCTTTCCCTTCCTTCTTTTTCCCAACATTAATTTGCTTCATCGCTTGCATTTTTATGTCCCTTCTCTTTCCTATATGTTTCTTTCGTCTGCTCCTTTTTATCTCTTTCCTTCTCTTTTCATTTTCACACTTTGCTCTCTTCTTCTTTCTTTCACTTCTTCCCTCTTACTTTTTTTCTTGGCTCTATTCTCTTTCTTCTTTTTCTCTCTTTCTCATTTATTTTTTCCCTTTATTATTTTTTGTTATATCTATTTCCCCTTCGTTTAGGATTTTCTCTCTCTTGTCTTGAGTTATTCCCCTCTTTTCCTCTTCCCTTGCTTGCTTTCTCCTCTCTTTCATCTCTCCACTCTTTATCCGTCCTTTATCGCCTTGTCTTTTCCTCCTCTTTCTTTTTTTCTCCCTCTCTCGTTTCCCCTCTCAACCGCCTCTTTCTTTCGTCTCCTCTTTCTCTATTTCTCCCTCCGTTTCATTCTCTCGCTTAAGCCCCGCTTCTAATTTCTTTTTTTTCCTTTCCCTTTCCTTACTTCTCTTTCTTTCACTTGTTCATTCGCTATTTTCCCTCTTTCATTCTTTCTCTTCTTCCCTTTCTATTTTTTTTACTCTTATCTTCATTTTCCTTTTGACTCCTCCTTGCCTCTTTCACCCCTCCCCCTCCTCTCCCTCCCCACCTTTTCTCCCCCTCCTCTCCTCCCCCACCCTTTCTCTCCTCTCTCTCCCTCTCCACATCATTTCTTCCCTCGTTCCCCTCCCCCTCCCATCCCCCTTCCTTTCCTCTCCCCCCCTTCCTCCCTTCCTCTCCCCCCTTTCCTCCTTTTCCCCTCCTCTCCTCCCGCCCTTTTCTTTCTCTCTTCCCCTTCCTTTCTTGCCCCTGTCTGCCCAGCGCGAGGGCGACGGCTGGCTGTCATTGGTGGCACATTCAATTTCCTGACACCATATTGGGTGAATCTGACGCCGCTGGTGGCACTGGGGTCTCTCTCTCTCTCTCTCTCTCTCTCTCTCTCTCTCCTCTCTCTCTTCTCTCTCTCTCTCTCTCTCTCTCTCTCTCTCTCTCTCTCTCTCTCTCTCTCTCTCTCTCTCTCTCTCTCTCTCTCTTCTCCCTCCCTCTTTCTTTTTCTTCACTATCTTCTCTCTTTCTCTCTGTAACTCTCTCTCTCTCTCTCTTATTTCTCTCTTTTCCTCTATATCTCTCTCTCTCTCTTTCTTTCTCTCTCTATTCTCTCTCTTCTCTTCTCTCTCTCTTATCTATCTGCTCTCTCTCTCTCTCTCTCTCTCTCTCTCTCTCTCTCTCTCTCTCTCTCTCTCTCTCTCTCTCTCTCTCTCTCTCTCTCTCTCTCTCTCTCTCTCTCTCTCTCTCTCTCTCTCTCATCTTTTAGCATTCTGAAAAGAAGGAGAAAAAGATGGACCAGATAAAGGGGAGTTTAGAGGAATGAATAGAGGAGGAAAAGAATGACAAGATAAAGCGGAGGTTTGGGAAATGATAATAAAAAAGGAGAACGAGAAGTGAAGAAAAATAAAAGAAAGAAAGAAGAAAGGGAAAACAGAACAGAGAGAAACACGAAAACAAAATGAGAGAAAGAAAGGAGTGATATAAGAAGGATGAAAGGAAAAAAAAGAATTATATATATCTTCGAGGAATCATCCTTTCTTAATGAGGGTAATTAACAAGGCAAAAGTAGCTTGTAAGTTTTTGCTCTTCCTATGTAGCCATAAAAGGAAATGCTTCTTGTAATGTAGATAATGAGTTAATGATGATGGTGATGATGATGATGATGATGATGATAGTGGTGATGGTGATGGCGATGAGGGTGGTGGTGATGATGATGATGATGATAGTGATGGCGATGATGGTGAGGATGATGATGGAGTTGATGATGGTGATGATGATGGTAATGATGGTGATGATACAAAGAGTAATAGTGATAATAGTAATAATGATATCAATAATAATGATAATGATAACAATAATGATGATGATAGTAATAACAGTAATGATTATAATGATGATGATGATGGTGATAATGAAGATTATAATGATGATAGTAATATAATAGTAATGATAATGATGATAATGATAACAATAATGATAATAACAATAATGATAATGATAATCTTATTATCATTAGTGAAAATAATAATGATTATAATAATAATGATAATAGTAATGATAATGATAATAACTAGAAACGTTCTGATAGCGCATACCTCCGCCATGGCAATAAGGCCACTGACGTAATAAAAGAAATCACACTTGAAGAATGACATTAGAACTTCCTGGATCCGGACCATCGTCATAATTTAATGGCATCTAAGCTGGACGAAGATACACGCCTGGTAAAAAATCATAAAAATCTTTTCATAACTTTTGGATTCATCCCTCTAATCAACGAAAAAACAAAAACAAAAAACACTCCCTACAAAAAAAGAAAAAAAGTAGTGTTAGTACTGAAAATGATGATAATGATAATAAAAGATAATGGTAACGATAATGATGATAATAAAGGCATATCGATTATAATGATAACATTTATAACAATAATGATAATGTTAGTGATAGTAATGATAATGATAACAATAAAAGCAATACACACAATAATAATGATATTGATGATAATAATGATAATAACATTGATAATGATAGTAACAAATATAACAATATTCATGATAATAATGACACAATAAAGATAAAAATAACAATAATAATAACAATTGTTATAACATTAATAATAAGCAGTGGTAATAATCATGATAATTAAAATGACTGCAATAAGAAGAATCAAATACTGATAAAATAATCATCAACAACATTTATTCATTTCAGTCATTTCATTACTTATACAATACGATCTTATGAAAAATATAGTTCTCATCAGTTTCAGAGATTGTTTTTTACGAAATCTAGTATTGATTGTTTTATTGATATTAATATTCCTCACCAAATTTAATATCGAATGTTCTTATTAAGATTTCCCTTTTCTAGCAAACACTGATATTGAATGCAATTATTATTATCATTATTATCATTATCATTATCATTATATTATTATTATCATTTTTTGTAGTAGTATCATTATTATTATTGTTATTATTAGCATCATAATTATTATTATTACTATTATTATTATTATTATTATTATTATTATTATTATTATTATTATTATTATCATTATTATTATTGTTATTATTATTATTATCATCATTTTCATTATTATTATTATCATCCTCATTATCATTATTATCATTATTATTATATTATTTTCTTCTTCTTCTTCTCCTTCTTCTTCTTCTTCTTCTTCTTCTTCTTCTTATTATTATTATTATTATTATCATTATTATTATCACATCATCATCATCATCATCATCATTATTATTATTATCATCATTATTATTATTCCTTAATGCCCTGCTGTGTTTTATTTTATTTTCAATTCGTTAGTTCATCTACTGTTTAAAAACGTTTTTAAGTCGATCTTTCTTTTTATTGAAAGTCAACTTCGTGCTGATGTTTATATACTAATAGATAATTGATATTGCCACATTAGTAAATATAATAAGATGATAAAAAACCTAATACAGTGATGATAATATCAAAAGTGAAAGTAAAGGACTAAGTAAGTATTAAAAGTTACAGCGAAATAGCTTTTACAGCAGGTGAAAATGTCATGGAAAATCAAACTTCATAATCATCATGAATATTCAAATATTATCAAAAATAGGTCAGACATTACATAAAACCCTGTAAAATTATGATTCACTTTTACTAGAATGAGGCCCGCAAAAAGGCATAATAGGAACGAAACAATTTGAAATATAATGATAATGATAAAATATATCACTAGGTATGACTTCTTCTGTCGACACTATTAATATTACACGTATTGCAAGATGGCACAGTTTAAAACGCACAAAAGATGCTAGTACTTATCAAGCCACTGCTATTAGTAATTACGCTAATTACAGAGCACAAATAATTACAACTTTCTTAATTAGGAAATCGGGGTGATCAAATAATCTTTTTCGTGTGTCAATTAAAGTCAGGTCAAATAACCTCTCTCTTCTCTTCTCTCTCTCTCTCTTTCTCTCATTCTCTCTCTCTCTCTCTCTCTCTCTCTACCCCTCGCCCCCCTCTCTCGCTCTCTCTCTTTCTCTCTCATTTTTTATCGAGGAAAGTGAATTAAGAGACTTAACTGTTCTTTTTTTACCCTTTTTTTAAGACGAGTTTCCCTCATTAAATATAATATCAAATTGCCATAAGTTTAGAAGACTTGATTTTGTGTATATATATATATATGTATATATATGTATATATATGTATATATATGTATATATATGTATATATGTATCTATGTATCTATGTATCTATCTATCTATCTATCTATCTATCTATCTATCTATCTATATATATACATACATACATACATATATATATATATATATATATATATATATATATATATATATATATATATATATATATATACATATACATATACACATATTTAAACCACATTCTCGTGCATTATTCCGCCTGACTTTACGAACTTAAAGTAAAGGATAAAAATATATGAGAAGTGAGAAGTTTGAAAGAAGGGTGTTAGTACAAAGCAATATAACTTTTAACTTTCGCATTTGTATTCAGGCCAACCTTGAAACAAATCCTGGCTGAGTGTCTTGAATTTTGAACTCTATCTCCTTTGTTCATAAGAGGTTTTGTTTGCTTTTGTGTTTCTGGAAAAAATGATCTATTTAGACGATGCTTTAAGGGATGTTGTTATGTAGATATAGAGTGATAAAAAGGATAGATAGGTTGATAGGTGGAGGAAAGATAGAGGAAAAATGATTGGGAGATAGATAGATAGGAAGATAATTGGTGAGCGAGTGATCAGTGGATAAGTGAATGAGTGAATGAGTGAGTGAGTGAGTAATTCAGTGTTACCAAGGGAGCGAATGAATGAATTACAGAGGAAGTGAAGAAGTTGATGATAAGAATAGACAGGAAAGAGAATAGATACAAATGCTTATATGAAGAGATGACTAGTTGATAAGGTAAGATAAATTACTCACGCTATAATCTTACAATTTTCCTCTTACAATACAAATTTTCTAAAGGTGCTTCTAAATCCATCATCTCAGCTTCGCCATACCTTAGGAAGCAAACATAAAGGAAAAAGAAGAAGACGAAAATATCAGTAAAGAAGAAAAAAGAAGGAAAGAAAGAAAGAAGAAAATAAAAGGGTGATAAATTTCGATAGCAGTTGCCAGTGCAAACAGTTCCTCCTGCATGTTTTCGTGCAAGCTTCTGTGTTTCAATTGAATATATTAGGACACACGCGCTGTTAGCTCCGTGATAATCTTAAATCGTATTTGTATACCGTTTCCAATTCTGTGTTCGTGATTGTGACTAAGTGTATGTTATATTTATTAGATATTTACAGGGATAAGGATATGCCTTTTAAGGAGGGGGAGGATTTATTAATTCATAATCTTATAACTCATTTTCCAATAGGATTACGCAAAATGTTATTGACGTAGTGTAATGAAATTTTATGATTTGGTTGCTATGTATGGATTTAGTTGCTATGTATGGATCTGGGATGAAGTTCAAGAATTTATCACCAGTGCGAAAGCTCATCGAAAATGTGTCTGAGGATTTTGTTTTTCTTTAAATGAATTGCGGGTAATTTATGTATGTTGTAGGTTTTTGTTTACCTGTTTTTACCCCAAACATGCATTTTATTACACACAAACACACACACACACACACACATACACACACACACACACACACACACAAACATATACATATATACGTGTATATATGTCTGTACGTACGGTATGTATTATAAATCAGAGTGTGTGCGGAGGTGTGTTCTCTGAGTATTTTCTATTTTTAACTCCTGTATTCATTTATTCGCCTTCCTTCTCCGCCTCATTATCATCACTTTGACCATTGCCATTACCATCCCGAGTACTTCTATTACTGCTTTTATCATTATCATACGCATTATTAATACCGCTACAACTAGTAATGATAACATAATTCTATAAACTCCATCATCATTGTATTTTCATTTACGATTATTGTTAAAACATCTACAATAAATACTGTGTTACTCGCGACTATCATAAGCACCATAATTAATTGGTGCAAATGCTAATAACATCTTAGATTAGTAAAAAAAAGGAACATTTATTTTCGCCGCATGCACTCCTCTCGGGTTGCCAAAGCGACCACTTACCTCGGCGGGCGAAGACATACACTAAGGTCGACCAATCCATCGCTCATGAATATGAAAATGACCCGATCGTTCAACCGAAAAAGGTGAAAAGGGGAGAAAAAAGAGAGAGAAAGAGAGGGAAAAAAAGAAAAAAAAAAGCAAGAAAAGAAGCTCATTTTCTACTTCCGTGAACTCGACTCAGCGATACGAAAAACAAGGTCTATCGGAGGCGCGGAAAACAATCTCTCACAGGTCGCGTGTGCTTGATGGAATATTCTCGAAAGACGCGCCGAGAGTTGGCTCCTGTTGAGCGAGGGGAGAGGGGGAGCGGGGGAGGGGAGAGGGGAGGGGTGAGGGGAGAGGGGTGGAGAGGGGTGAGGGTGGAGAAGGGTAGGATGTGAGGGTGGGTAAGAATGGGGTTTAGAGGAGGTGGGAAGAGGGAAGGGGAAAGGAGGGTCGAGAGGAGAAGGGCGCAGACGCGACGGAGGGTTGGGAGGAAATGAAGATATTCGAGGGGGGCGGAGGGAATGGAGGGGGGGGGGTGAGGGGAAGGGAGAGTGATGGAGAAAGTAGGGATAGGGTTGATAGGGATCTTAGAGAAGGGGGTTGAGACCAGTGGAGGAAAGATTGGGGGATATTATGCCTTGAAAACCATGCTTGTAAATCACATGGCCAGTTAGAAATATCGCCAAGCCCAGTCCAGTGCAGTGATCACGTGACTGGCCCAGTGCAGTGATCACGTGACTGAGGGAGATGAGGGCAAACTGAGCTCCGCCCTCCTACAGTCACCTTTCCCTTCACCAAAACCACATTCGCGTCGGACCGGTTTCGAAGAGCAGACGCCCCGCGAAGACGTCGTCACTTCTTCAGCCTCGCCCGCAGGTTGTGCGTCGCTCCAGCCCCGTCTCAAGGACCCCGCGCGTTTCTCAGGGTCTTCAGGAGAGGAATGAGAGGCATGCTTAGCTCCCCTGATCACTCTAGGTCCTTTACTCCCTAAGAAACAATATAAAGAAAGAGTAAAAGAGGAGAAAAGAGGGTTTGAAGTAGAGGGAAGAGTCTGAGGCAGGCCGTAGAGGAGGAGCGCATGGGGGGGGGGGGGAGAGAGATGGGAAGGAGAGGGTAGAGGAAAGTGGGAAAAGAGGTGTATGAGTGAGATTGGAGTGTGGGGAAGGGACAAAAACGAGAACGGAGAAGGGTGAAGAGGTGTAGGGGAGGAGGGTGAGGAGAGGGTATGAGTGCGTGGGAGAAAAGGGGGAAAAAGAAAGGAGGGGAGACAAAGGAGAGGAGGAAAGTGGCAAAGAGGGAAAGGGACGGAGTAGGGAAGAGACAATAAGCAGTAATTGGAATAGTAATGGTGATTTTGATAATAATGATATCGGTAATCAGCAAAAATAATCAGTCAGATGTTAAACTGAACGGTCTATTTCTCTTTCTGCTTATCTTTCTCTTATGCTCTCTCTCTCTCTCTCTCTCTCTCTCTCTCTCTCTCTCTCTCTTTCTCACCCACTCTCTCTCTCTCTCTCTCTCTCTCTCTCTTTCTCACCCACTATTTTGTTCTCTCTCTCTCTCTCACCCACTATTTCATTCTCTCTCTCTCTCTCTCTCTCTCACTATCTCTCTCTGTCTCTGTCTCTGTCTCTCTCTCTCTCTCTCTCTCTCTCTCTCTCTCTCTCTCTCTCTCTCTTCTCTCTCTCTCTCTCTCTCTCTCTCTTCTCTCTCTCTCTCTCTCTCTCTCTCTCTCTCTCTCTCTCTCTCTCTCTCTCTCTCTCTCTCTCTCTCTCTCTCTCTCTCTCTCTCTCTTTCTCACACACACTCTATCTCACTATCTCTCTTACCCCTCCTAAAAGAAAACAAAATGAAATCAAAGTAAAACCAAAGACAATAAACATATCCATTGAAATTCACCGTAATCCAAGCCCTTCAAGACATATTGGAATTCCCGTGAAAAATACCCGAGAGCGCAGAGCCTCCGAGACAGAAGGCAAATACCATTAATCTTTTTATGTTTCGATTCGCAAAACTTGTGAGTTCATCGTTATTGCGTCACCTGTCTTAGCGAGGAGAGGGGGAAGGGAGGAGTGAAATGGGGAAAGAAAAGTGTGGTAGTTATTGAGGGAAAAGGGACTATTTTGAATAGATTAGACATATATAGAATAATAAAACTAAAAGGTGATTGGAGGGAAGATAGATTATACATTTTAACATAAAAATAAAATAAAAGTTACATACTTATACATTCATACATATAATTAATTGCCCGTTTATACATTTTTGTATAATATCTGTCAATTTATCCATTAATAAATAAAGGCACCAATATTGGTTACAAGCACCCATTTTAGAGGCGTAAACACTTTACTTAAATTATGTATTCATGGGATTTTTTAATACGTATTATGTTCATTTTACTTGAATATATGATTATTGTAGATCAATGATTAGTATATGGGATAATAGGATAATTATATTTGATAATTTATCTAATTACTGATTATAAACCTCTAATTCAATAATTTACAATGTAATATGGACAATCAACTTAATTAATTATTGTATTATATAACATCTATCTTGTATGACTTTATTTATAACATTTTTCATTTGCTATTTTATAAATGTATCATTATTGATAAATCGACTTAGATATTAGCATAATAGTAATTTAATTGTAATAAATGGTGATAAATATTATAATATATGTTGAAATGATTATATATATTTATGAAATTTGAGTAACTGTAATGTTATATTATTGTAAAGTAATAATTTTATAATGAAAAGGCATTGAGTATAATAAATAAGTCGAATAAAAAATATATAAATATAATATATATAGAATATCTGGAATTAGTTTTTGAGAGATAGTAGTTAGTAAAATTTTTTGTTTTAAATTGGTATGTGTGATTTTTGATTTAATGATTTTAATAGGATGTATTGATTGTATGACTGATTGCAATAGGATATTATATTTGATTTTATGAATAACATATAGAATTAATGTAATTTAAAAATATTTTTATTATTAATGGAATATGCTATTAATATTAATATTGTTTTATTTTTAAGTTTTATATCTATAATTATTATTTTGATTAATATAATAGTGTTTATGATATCGATTCTATTATTTCGTCAGTATTATATCTACTGCCTATGATGATATTATCCTGTGATCTGAATTATTACTTTATTTCATCCGTTATTATAATAGTACTGATAAATATATACATTTCTTGTATAGTTCTATAAATTATATGAATAATGAAAGTAATTATTAATAGCTTAAAAAAGGAAACTCTATCTCGTATTAAGCGATTTCTCTGAGGAATTAAAATTTCTTTAGATTTGAATTATACTGTATGGTATTTCGTATCGTATGATGTTTGGACTTATGCGCTTAATCATGACATTATATGATTAATTATTAATGAAAAAATTACTTTTTTACTATTTTTATTAATATGGTTAGGTTATCTTATTTTCTCATTTAATTTTTTTTATTTACTATTTTATTGGTTTTATCATTTATTAATTTACTGATTGAAATAGCATTTCTTTGATATTTTTACCTGATATGTGTATTAATGATACTATGTTGTGAGCTGCCTTGCTAATGTTTAATTGAAATATGGGCAGTAGTTATTGTAACTTTTTGTTATCTATTATCTAGCTTCTTTTATGACATAGGGTATAAATATATACGGGATTCTCTTTTTTGAGCAAAACGTCTGAAAATCTATGCTTTTTATTGGTATTTTGACGGGTTCTTTTATCCAAATATTGATGATTTTTTACTTCCTTTTTATTTGTCATTTTGGTATACATCAATTTATCTCGTCTCTCACTTCTCTCTTCTCATCTCTCTCCCTGCTCATTACTCTCTCCCTCCCTCACACTCCCTACCCCCTCTGTCCTCTTCCTCCTCTCCTCCCCTCTCCCCCCCTTTCTTCTCTCTCTCTCTCTCTTCTTCTTCTCTCTCTTCTCTCTCTCTTCTCATCTCTCTGCTCTCTCTCTTTCTCTCTTCTTCTCCCCCCGCCTCATCTCCTTCCCTTTTTTCTTTGTTATTTCTTCTTGCTCTTTTTCGTTAAATAAATATGTATTATACTTACGAGAATTATAAATTTCCGCATGTGCATGTAATTGTGGGTGTGTGTTGCTAATTGACTATTTGTTCGTGATTTCGGTGTGGATCGACAATGTAGGTGGTGGGTATTGGATGGTATATTGGTGATGGGTTGTAGGAAAATAATATTTAGGAATGAAATTTTTAAATGGTTTAGGAAAATTAAATAGGTAAGAATAAAGAGTTTAGGAAAAGGAAATTTAGGGTTAGATTATAAGTTGGGTGATAATTTTTAGGTGGTGAGAAATAGCAAATTGAGTATAGAATATGGTTTAGTGAAAAGGAATATAGAAGAAGTTATTTGGTTGTAGAGGAAATAAAGAATTAATAGATATGTTAATCATGGTGTTTATGAAATTTAGGATTACTGATTAATAAGAACATAGATATTAGGAAGATTATTATAAATAATGAATAATCAGAAATTCAGATGATTTAGTTTTTTTGAAACAGAAATTAATGTGGTCTGTATGTAATAGGGAAATAAGAATGGGAAGGTATATAGCTTAGGAACAGAATAGTTAAGAATTAATAGTTATTTAGGATAATATAGGGGGTTATTGTTATGAAAAAGATATATTAGGGCAGTTGTTAGAATAGGGAATAGATAATTAGGAGATTATCTAGAATAGGATTTAAATATGAGTCAAGAGACTGTAGAACTGGATATGAGGAATAATGGAAGATTATAATAGATATATTAGTGGTAAAAGTATAATAGGAAAGATTTATAGAATATAAGAGAAAATAAAGAATAGTGAAATGATTATTTGAATCTAATAGGATATAGTATTGGAATGAGTGTTGTTTTAGGAAAATATCAGATTGGTTTGGAGGATAAGATTACGTGAAGATATGTAATTTAGCAAGAAGTGATAAGGTTTAGGATGCAGAAATTTATGGAAGATTATAGATAATTTAAGTTAGTAGGAAGAACATGAATGTACTATAGAAAAGGAATATGTAAATAGGATGATTTAGAGCAGGAAATTAAAGTGACGTAATAATATTTGTGAAAAAAAATAAGATTAATCAGAAATTAGGATAGTCTATAGTAGTTAGGAAATATAATGTGAGTAAATATTACATACATTATATATTTAATTCTTAATCTATCTAAATCATATCTGGCAGGCTTAGTAATTCTAATATTGATCTTTCCATTTCTCCCATTTCCTTTTTAATTATGTCATTATCTCCTGTATTCTTTCTTATCTCATTGGTTGTCTTCTTTCTCTTACCATTCTTCATTTTCTTGCTTAAAGTCTTCTCTCTCTCTCTTCTTCTCTCTCTCTCTCTTTTCTCTCCTCTTTTTCTCTCTTCTCTTGTTCTTTTTCTTTCTCATACTTCTCCTCCTCCTCTTTTTCTTCCTTCTCCTCTCTTCTTTTTTATCAACAGGAACTTAAATGTATAATCCTGATTTAAACAGGTTACTTTAGGCAGGTGACCAATAAAATCATCATGAAAGAAAATTAGAAAATAGAAAAAATGCCCCCGCAACTATATTCTATCTAATCTTTCATCTATATATTGTCATTATTATATATATTATATATATATATATATTATTTTATTATATATATTATTTTATATTTATTATATTATATATATTATATTTTATATCAATATTATATATATATTGTGTGATGTGTTTGTGTGTGTAAGGATGTATGTATTTGCAACGTCATGTTATTGTTCTTAGATAAACAATACGTTATTATTGTTAATGGCTTCACGTGACACGTCAGAGCTCAGATTAGCTAATAAAATACAATCATTAATCATATTTTAAGCGTAGGTAAGAGGCGCCTTGGCGTGCTCCGTCACAGCTCGACACTCAGGAAACAATTCTAAGCGAATGCATTAAACCCAAGCTTTTGCACGGGCGTTGGAGGGGGCGGGTGGGGGTGGGCGGTACAGGGGAGGAGGGGAGGGGAGGGGAGGTAAAGGGAGGAGAGGAGGGGGGGGAGGGGGGAGAGTAAAAGGGAAGGGGAGAGAGGGTTGTGGGAGGAGGGGAAGGGAGAGGGAGAGTAAAAGGAAGGGTGGGGAAGGGGTTGTGGGAGGAGGGAAGGGGAGGGAGGAGTAAAAGAGAAGGGGAGGGAGGAAGGAGGCTGTGGGGGTGGAGGGGAAGTGGGGGGGGTAAAGGGGGTTGTGGGAGGAGGGAAGTGGGAAGGGGTGTGTGAAAGGGTGTAGGGGGCGGGAGGGTAAAGGTTGTGTGAAGGAGGGGAGGGGAGGGGGGGGTGAAAAGGGGGGGGGACGGAAGGGAGAGACTAAAGGGGGCTGTGGGGAAGAGGGGGAGAGGGGAAGTCGGGAGAGGGGAGAGAAAAGGGACTGGGAGGAAGGTAAACGGAGAGGGAAAGAGAAGAGAGAAAAGTAAAAACGGGAAGCGATATAGTAAAGGGAAAGGGAAAAAGGAAGAAATAGGATAAGGAAGAAGGGAAGAGAAAAAAGAGATGGGATATGGAAGAGAAAAAGAAGAAGAGCTGGAAAAGAAAGAGAAAGAGGGGGAGGGTTATTGGGAGGATAGGGCTGTTAAAACAGGGGAGAGGAGGGAGAAGGGAGGGAAGAATCGTAAGAGAGCGCATAATACTAAGAGGGGGATGAAGAGGGGAAATAAGGACTATAGAAATGCAGGAAATAATAGTAGCAAGGAGAATGAAGGAAAATGGGGTGGAGAAAGGGGGGAATGGCAGGAGGCGGCACCAAGGGGAGGGGAAGGGGAGAGGGCGGAGCAAAGGGAGGCTCCAAGGGGGGGATAGGGTAGGGGGCGGCGCCAAGGGGAGAGGAGAGGGGGGGAGCGGGCCAAGGGGGAGAAGGGGAGGGGAGGGGGCGGCGCCAAGGGAGAGGAGAGGAGAGGGGGGCGGAGCCAAGGGGAGGGAGAGGAGGGGAGGGGCGGCGCCAAGGGGGAGGGGAGGCGCCAAGGGGAGGGGAGAGGGCAGGGGGCGGCGCCAAGGGGAGGAGGGGAGGAGCGGCGCCAAGGGGAGAGGAGAAGGGAGGGACGGAGCCAGGGGAGGGGAGAGGGGAGGGAGGCGCCAAGGGAAGGGAGAGGGCAGGGGGCGGCGCCAAGGGGAGAGGAGAGGGAGGAAGTGCCACCGTTGAAGCTTGTACTGTGCAGCGTCCCCGTACAACCATTATGCTAACAGGGCACTCGGAGGCACTCGGGCCCTCGCTGGGAATTCCGACATCTGCTGTTGATGTTGCCTGTTGATGTTGTTGTTTTTGTAGGTGGTGGTGTGGTGATGTTGTAGTTGGTGATGTTGTGATGTTGTTGTTAATGTTGTTGTTGTTGGTGGTGGTGTTGCTGTTGGTGATGTTGTAGTTGGTGTGTTGGTTGATGCTGGTGATGATCTATTGTTGATGTTGTTGATATTGATTGTTGTTCATCATACTTTGTTGTTGATGTTTTATTTTCATTAAAGATGATGATGTCGTTATTGTTGTTTCTGATGTTGCTGTTGTTGATACTGTTGCTGATGTTTCTGTCGTTGATATTGTTAATGTTGATACTGTTGCAGTTGCGGTCATTTTTTCGTTATTCTTCTATTTCTTTCTGATGTTTTATTTGTCCCTGCCTAGTATTCCTTTTAAAATCAAGTTACTGTGTTCCTGTTGATGAAAAGGAAGAGGAGAGAAGGAGGAGGAGGAAGAAGAAAAGAGGAGGAGGAGGAGGAGGAGCAGGAGAAGAAAAGATGAGAAGGAAGAGGAGAAAGAAGAGAGAAAGGGAGAGAAAGAGAGGAGAGAGAGAGAGAGAGAGAGAGAGAGAGAGAGAGAGAGAGAGAGAGAGGAGAGAGAGAGAGAGAGAGAGAGAGAGAGAGAGAGAGAAGAGAGAGAGAGAGAGAGAGAGAGAGAGAGAGAGAGAGGAGAAGGGGGGGAGGGAGACAGAGAGATATATATCGAGACAGACAGAAAGAAAGAGCGAGGTGAAGAAGAAGAAAGATAGATAGATAGACGGGGGGGGAAGAGAGAGAGAGAGAGAGAGAGAGAGAGAGAGAGAGAGAGAGAGAGAGAGAGAGAGAGAGAGAGAGAGAGAGAGAGAGAGAGAGAGAGAGAGAGAGAGAGAGAGAGAGAGAGAGAGCAAGAGCAAGAGAGCGGGTTTAACATGGAAATGAAACCCCGTGGCGACCTGGTTACATACCTATGGCGCTCTCTACGTGTTTTCCTGACAAGAGCAACAGATTTGTGCAATTAACATGTTACAGATCTGTTGCTACTCGTGATGCTGCAGGGCTCTGTGCAATGGAGGGTCTGGATCTGTTGCATAAGTGGAAATACGTCGATCGCTTTTTCGAGAGCGTGAGAAAAAATTATAACGTTTATTGGCTTTGGTTTTGTAACCTTTTACTCTAGGTAGCGTTTTTAGCTGTCACTTTTAGCACTGATTTGAAAAGATGGAAATGTTTTTTTTTTATGTTTATTTATCTTATTTATTTGTTTATTTTTTTTATATAACTATTGACCAATATTACTCAGTCACTCACTCACTCACACGCACACTCACACTCACACTCACACACACACACACACACACACACACACACACACACACACACACAGCCTCTCTTACCTCTTCAAACAGAAGCCTCTCTTCCACAAGTCCGTGTCCCTAATCCCGAAACGCTTAGTACAAGATATTCGATGGAGGTCAAGAATTTGATGTTTCTTTTTAAGTATTTATCGTGAGATTGTTAAAATTAGGGATCATCTCCTTGTAGATTTTGATGTGTTAGTTTTTTTTTATCACAATAAGGACACTTGATTAGCAAAGAGGGATGTAATAAAATCATTTCTTAATATAAGTTGCACAGGTTTTCTCTCTCTTTCTCTCCCTAGTTCTTCTCTCCTCCTCCTCTTCTCTCTCTCTTCTCTCCCCTCTCTCTCTCACCTCACCCCTCGCTCCTTTCTTCCTCTCGCCCTCATATCTCTACTTTCTCCTACTATCTCTTTCTTTCTCTCTCTTTCTCACCCTAGCTCTTCTTCTCTTCCCCCCCTCTCTCTCTTCTTCTCTCTCCCTCTCTCTCTCTCCACATCACCCTCGCTCGTTTCTTCCTTCTCCCCCCCTCCTATCTCTCCTCTCTCCACTATTCTCCCTATCTTCTCTTCCTCTCCCTCTCTTCTTCTCCCTCCTCTTCTCCCCCCTCTCTCTCTCCTCACTCTCGCTCCCTTTCTTCCTTTCCCCCACCCTCCTATCTCTCCTCTCTCCCACTATATCCCCCCTCTCTTTCTCTCTTTCTCTCTATAGTGGTCTGTTCTCGTAGTTTCTCTCTCCTTGCATCCCGGAAGAGCCAGCTGCTTCCAGTCTTACAGTAATTCCAATGTCCTTCGCCGACTTCAAAGGGTCTACACACGTGACAGTGACGAGGGGAACTTAGGACACGCCAATCCAACCCTTATTGCTCGTAAACATTTCCTACGCTGTAATTCTGACGTCTTTGTGTATGATTATGTCTTGTTTAGAGTCAAAAAGTTCCTCAGCAAAATGTTTCTTCCGAGTTACTATGTATGTAATCGCTGTTACTATTGATATGCAAATGCCTTTATGCTTCATGATTACTCTGCAATTCAGTCTCCTTATCGCGAAGCTTTTTAGTCTGTAAACATCCTACCTCTCTCCCCACATACCATAGTATAAGGTGTCCCTTGTTTCACGATGCCATCATGTAACCATATGTATCTAAACTTGCGTTCGCTTACATTATGGAATATTTTCCATTATGGAATATTTATAATCGAAGTGTGATGAAAGCAATTTTCAGAGCGTCTTG
>NW_020870194.1:295028-317528 GCF_003789085.1 Penaeus vannamei | reverse complement strand
CACACACACACACACACACACACACACACAACACACACACAGAACAACAACAAAGCAAATTTAATCCCCCCCTCAAAAATAGACAAAAAGCAGTTCACCATAGAGAACGAGATTTTTTTTGAAAGTAAAAACAACCCCTCCCCCCCCTCCACACCACCCCAAAAAAAAAAAATCAAACTATATGAATTCACCAGGAAAAATTCAACGTCTTTTGCATTTGTTATAAATCTGAACGAGGTAACCGTGGCGAGTATTATATATATATATATATATAATATATATATATATATATATATATATTTATATATATATATATTTTTATATTATTATTATTATTATTATTTCTTATTATTATTTTATTATTTTTTATTTTTTTTTTTTACTTTTTTTTTTTCTCTTTTAGTGCTATTAAAGTTAACATGAATTTATAGATATGATCGTAATGTTGCTGCTGATGCTGATTATTATTATTATTATTATTATAATAATGATGATGATAACGACGATGATGGTAATGATAATTACAATCACAATAATGATGATGATAATTATAATTATAATTATAATCATAATGATGATGATGATGAAGATGATCATAATCATAAAGTTATTAATAGTATTGGAATTCATAATAATGAGCATGGTTAAATATTAATGAAAATTCTGATAGACTGTACTGCACATTTCATTTTTGCAATCATCTCTCAGTTAACATCATAGCAATTAATCACTTCTATTAAAAAAAAAAAAAAAAAAAAAAAAAAAAATGTTGAAACGCATAAATTATACAATTTCTTTCAAAGTTATTTTGCAATTTTTATCTCTTTCAAATAGCATGATGAAGCGCATTTAATAGGGAAGTTGACTGAACGATGACTGTAAAAAGGCGAAGGAATATTTCTCTAATTATAAATACATATTGAAAATATTAATATCTGTCTAGTTTTCTGTATGTGCTGCTGTCTATACGACTATGTGTTTACTGAAAGGAATATGAAAATCATTGAAGGGCTTGCAAAATATCAATGAAATTAACAAAATACTCAAATGCTGAAATTCATTATCTAGTAGACTAAGAAAGACTACTGCTAATGACAAAAATACCTTAAATATTATCAATATCATTAACGATAATAGTAACAAATATGAACAAAAACGAAAACGATTTTTTTCTTTTGCGTTCGTTCTCCCCTCCTATGTTTGGGTCACTGCGCATCGCCTTCGTCAATTGTCAAATCTCTCTCTCTCTCTCTCTCTCTCTCTCTCTCTCTCTCTCTCTTCTCTCTCTCTCTCTCTCTCTCTCTCTCTCTCTCTCTCTCTCTCTCTCTCTCTCTCTCTCTCTCTCTCTCCATTGCTCAAACGCTAATTCCCATCCGATGCGAAAGGGCCTTTGCATAATCAAATTATTCATCTAAAATTCTAATACGATGGCCTCCTCCTTCGCGACAGCTTTAATTAATCAGAGATGTGTTAAAAAAAATATCGTCCACAGTTACCTCAGGTCGGACTAGGCGGTTACGCGAAGATGGCGTCGACGCGGAGGAATACACAGGCGATGGAAGGTTCTCGAAGGTGAAGGACGTGCTCGGTGGTAGTTGGTACTTTTGAGGAAATTGGTGTTTTCATTTATTTATTTATCTTATTATTATTATTTTTTTTATATATATACATAGATATGCTTATATGAGGTACTTGACAACCATATGTATGTATGAATTTAAGGAAAACTTGTAGATGTATGGCTTAACAAACAAACACACACAACACACACACACACACACACACACACACACACACACACACACACACACACACACACACACACACACACACACACCACACACACACACACACACACACACACACAAAACAAACACATAAAAAAAAAAAGCATAGAGGAGAAAAGAGAAAAGAAAGAAAGAGAGAGAGAAAAAAAATACAACCTGCATGGAGTGCCCCCTGCACCTCCCCCCCCCCAAAAAAAAAAGAGAAGAAAAAAGAAAAAAAATCTGAATGAAATTTTTACTCTTTTATTTTCTCTCGTCATTCATTCTTCAGTTCGTTAAAATCCTTCTTTCTTTTTCCTTTATCCCAAATGTCTCTTTTCTCGCCATGTTTTCCCTGTAATTTTAGAAACGTTTCATCTCACAATTTTTCTCGCGATTGTGACTCTCACGTGACGTTTGCCGAGTCAGCTGATCAGAGGCGCGACTCCCAAGCACCTCGCAGCTGTCTCCAATTGTGCTCCACACTGTATTTATTATCTTATGCTCTCTCTTCCCCTTTTTACTACGTTGAGATGTTTGTTATTGTTTGTAACTTTGTGGTTATTTATGTGTTCTAATTTTCATATATTTATGTTTATCGGATCTGTTCTTTTTCTCTGTCTGTCTGTTTGCCGTTCTTTATTTCTCTGCCTCTTTCTCTGTTTCGCTAGCTTTCTTTTTGTCTTCTTGTTTGTTTCTCTGTCCGTCTGTTTGTCTATCTGTCTTCTTGTCCGTCTGCATGTCTCTCTTTCCCTGCCTCTCTGTGTGTCTGCCTGTCTGTCTCTCTCTCTCTCTCTCTTTTCTCTTTCCTCTCTCTCTCATCTCTCTCTCTCTCTCTCTCACTCTGCTCTAGTCTCTCTCTCTCTCTCTCTCTCTTCTCTCTCTCTTCTCTTCTTCTTCTCTCTGCGTCCTCTTTTATTCACTTTCTCTCCCCTCCTTCTCCCCTCTTCCTCCCTCTCTCTGGCTCTCTCTCAATCTCTCTCTCTCTCATTCGTCCTTCTCTCTCTCTTCCTCACCGTCATCCTCTCCCTGTCTTTTCTCTCTCACTCTTTTCTCTCTCTCTCTCTCTCTCTCTCTCTCCCTCTCTCTCTCTCTCTCTCTCTCTCTCTCTTCTCTCTCTCTCTCTCTCTCCGCTCCTCTCTCTCGTCTCCTTCCAACCCTCCCCCTCCCTCCCTCTCACTCTTTTCCTCCCCTTTTTCCCTTTCTCTCGTACCTACACACGTTCCCATAAACACACGCATATGAATATACATACACGCACATTCCTCCCCGCTTCTCCCCAAGGGCTGTCTCTCACCAACCTCCCCCTTTTTCCCCTCACAAATTTTCTTCTCTGTCGCCCTTCTCCGGCCATTCCCCTATTGCTTCCCCTCGCCTTCCTCTCCCTATCTCCTCGCCTGTTCTCCCCTCGGCCCTTACCTCTCCCCTCAGTCCTTGCCTCTCCCCTCACTCCCTATTTCCTCCGACTTCCATATCCACTTCCTTTACAAACCTCCCTCACTAATCACTCTCATTACCTCCCCATTTCCCCCTCGTTTACCCTCCTCCTCCTTCTCCTCTCCCCTCGTTCAAACTCTTTTTTTTTTTAGGCATGTGCCATGTTTTGTTTGTTGTCGTTGTTATCCTATGTCTTTCTCTCTCTTCTCTCTCTCTCTTTCTCTCTCTCCTCACTCTCCTCCCTCCCTCTCTCTCCTCTTTCCCCTCCCTTCCTCTCCTCCCTACCTCTCTTTCCCCCATCCCTCTCCTTCCCTCCCTCCCTCTCCCTCCCTCCCTCCCTCCCTCCCTCCCTCCCTCCCTCCCTCCTCCCTCCCTCTCCTCCCTCCCTCCTCCCTCCCTCCCTCTCCTGCCCTCCCTCCCCTCCTCTCCTTCCCTCCTCCCTCCCCCTCCCTCCCTCTCCTCCCTCCCTCCCCCCTCACCCTCCCTCCTCTCCTACCTCCCTCCTGTTCCTCCCTCCCTTTTCCCTTCATCCTCTCCTTCCCTCCCTCCTCCCTCTCCTTCCTCCCTTCCCTCCTCTCTCTCTTCATCTTTTGTACATCTTGTGTCGTCCACTTAATGTAATAAATCAATCAAAACAAATTTCTCTCTCTCTATCTCTTTCTCTACATTTTCTATCTCTCCGTCTCCTATTTTATCCGTGTGTCTATTCCCATTCTCTTTCTTCCTCTTTTCTAATTCTTCTTTCGTCTTCTTCAATTTTTCTTTTCTTTTCCCTTTCTTTTTCAGATCTTACTCTCTCCGTTCCCTTTCCAATTTATTTTCATGTATTGCCAAAAGTTATCAAGGATTTTTACCTGTCCTTCTATCATCTTGTTTTCCTATTAATCTCATTCTTCTCTGCTTCATCTTCGTTTTTTTTTAACTTCTTCTGTGCTTCTTTCTAGCATGTATTTTTTTTATCATTGATTTCTACCTTCCCTTTTATCATATTTTCTTCCTATTAATCTCATTCTTCTCTGCTTTATCTCCGTTTTCTTCTCCTTCCACTTCTGGTTTTATTATTGTTTATTTATTTATTTTATTTATTTTTATCAGCGATTTCTTCCTTCTCTGTTATCATCTTGCTTTCTTCCGTTTCTCTCCCCCCCCACTCTGTTTTTTTTTTTTCTTTTTTTATTTTATTTATTTATTCATTTATTTTTATCAGCGATTTCTTCCTTCTCTGTTATCATCTTGCTTTCTTCCGTTTCTCTCTCCCCCACTTTTTTTCTTTCTTTTTTTTTTGTCTCTCCCCACTTACCTCTTACTATAATTCAGTTTAGTGGTCCGTAAATTTCGCCACCACTCCCTCTTCCCATGATTTATTACATCTTCTCGCCATCTCCTCCTTTCGCTTTGCTCTCACTGCCGGGGATGTGAACCACTTGTTCCGCTATTTTCCTTTTATCGCTTTTGCCTTCGATTCTCTATTATTCCCTACTTCGGGTTTTGTTTAATACTCTCATTCTGATATCGAGAGAGAGAGGAAGAGAGAGAGATAGATAGATAGAAAAAGAGAGAGGGAGAAAGGAGAAGGGAGAGGAGAGGGAGAGGGAGAGGGAGAGGGAGAGAGGGAGAGGAGATAGAGAAAGAGAGAGGGAGAGGGAAAGAGGGAGAGAGGGAGAGATAGATAGATAGATAGATAGATAGATAGATAGATAGATAGATAGATAGATAGATAGAGAGAGAGAGAGAGAGAGAGAGAGAGAGAGAGAGAAGAAGAAAGAGAATGAGAGAGAGAGAGAGAGAGAGAGAGAGAGAGAGGGAGAGAGAGAGAGAGAGAGAGAAATAATAGTTATTACATATATTATAATAACAATAACGATAATGGTAATGATGATGATAATGACAATGATGATAATGATATGAACAATAATGATAATGATAATGACAAATATTGATTGTGATAACAATGATAACAACCATAATGATAATAATGATAATTATAATGATGAATGATATCAAAGATAATTATGAATAATATTTACTATGATGCTGATGATGATAATGATAATGAGAATAATGATAATGAAAATGACAACTATGATAATGATAAGAATTAGGTCAATATTATCGATAATTATGAGAATAATGATAATAATAGAACAATGATGATACCAATAATGATAATCAGAACGATAATAATGATTATGATGATTATACTAATATAACAACAAAAACAATAATGATAAGAATAGAAATAATTATGATAATACGAACATTAATGATCATGATAGAGAATACAATGACAACAACAATAACTACAACATTGTTAGTAGGAGTAGCAGTCATAGTGGGAGTAATAAAAATAAAGATAATAATCATTAACTTAATGATAATGATGAAGATAGTAAAAATCTATACAATTACAGCATTGATAACGAATAAGCATAATACGAAAATGAAGAAAAATAATAGATAAAGAAGAAGAAAAGCAGAGAAGAAGAAAAAGAAGAAAGAGAAGAAAAGAAAAGATGAAAAAGAAGAAGAGGTAGAAAAATGGGAAGAAGAAGAAAATGATGAAAGAGGAGGAGAAGAAGAAAAGGAAGACGGAGAATAAGGAAAGATAGGGGCGAATTGACCCCCCATGAGGAAAATGACGTCATAGGTGTCACGGCGTCGGCCATCGCAGTTCGTCACGCGTCAATTCAACATTCACGAGATTGCTTGGCTCGCCTTATCTTTCTTCTGTTTTTGCTCTTCCTTCTTCGTTGCTTATCATTTATTTATTTTTATCTCCTTCTCTTCTCTTATTTCTTCTTCCTTCTTCGTCTCTTTTTGTTCATTTTCTTTTATCTCTTCCTCTCCTCTTATCTCTTCTTCCTTCTTCGTCTCTTCTTATTAATTCCCTTTTATCTTCTCCTCTCCTCTTACCTCTTCTTCCTTCTTCGTCACTCCTTTACTTGACTTTTCTTTCTTTGTCTTTCCCTCATCATCTCCTCCTTTTATCTTCCTCCTTCTAGTCACCTTCTCCCTTCTCTTCTTTATTCTCACATTATCTTCTTCTTCTTCCTTCTTCCTTCCTTTTCTCCCACATAATCTTCCTCTTCGTTCGCTTCCACCTGCCCCTTTCCCTCAAAATCCTTCGTTTTCTTCTTCTTCCCTTGTTCTTCTCTTTGCCTCATGCTATTCCTCTTTCTCCTTTCTTCCTTAATTCTTTCTCGTCCTCGTTATTATTCCATATACATTTTCTCTTCCTTCTCTCCCTCCCTGTCCTTTTTCTTCCTTCCTCCTTCTTCCCATTCTTTGTTTTTTTCTCTTTCTCTTTTCCTTCCCTTGCCTCTTCTCCTCCTTCTCCTTCTCTGCTTTCATCTGGTCTTCGCTTTTCCCTTCCAACTCCTTCTCCTATTTTTTCATTTTTTCTTTTCCTTTTTGTGTTCTTCCTCTTCCTCTTCCTCTTCATTTTTTCTCTTCTCTTCCTTCATCTCATTTTCCTCCTCCTATTTCTCTTCCATTTTCTCCTCCAATTCCTTCTCCATATTTCTTATTTTTTGTTCCTCTTCCTCTTCCTCCCTCCTTTCCTCTTCTCCTCCTCTCTTCTTCTATCCCATTCTCCCTCTTTTTTCCCTTTTTTTTCATTTCTTTTCTTTTTTATTCTTCCTCCCTCCCTCCTTATTTCCATTTCTCTTTCTTCATTTAATTTTCTCCCCTTATTCCTCCTCCTCCTTCTTCTCTGCCTTTCTAGCGTCTTCCTTTTTCTCTTCCAACCCATTCCCCTTCTTCCTTCCTTTTTTGTTCTTCCTTCTCGCTTCTTATTTCCCTCTTCTCTTTCCTCTCATCTCATTCCTTCCTTCCTCTTTAACTCCTGCCTCCCTCCTTCTCCTCTGTCCTTTCCTATTGATCTTTTTTTTTCTCTTCCAATCTCTCCAACTCAGCCTCCCAGTTTCCCTCCTCTTCCATCTCTCTCTTCTCTGATTCTCCTCTCCCTACGCTCTCCTCCTTATCCTACCTCTTCTTCTCCCCTTCTTCCTCCTCTCTCCTCCTTTCCTCTCCTCCTCCTCCTCCTTGTCCTCTTTTACCCTCGTCTAACGCTGTATGGCCCATTCTACTCTGTCTTGCTTTAGTAAGTGTCTGTTATGCTCCGTTATTCTCCCTTGCCACATCTTTTATATCTTACGAACAAACGTATATTCCCGTGAGAACTAGGGACAATTTTCTTTATTTCGTTTCTTTTTTAAATCTTCTTTCTTTTCTATTTTTTATTTGTCAGGATTATATCGGCTCCACACTAACGCCCCGTCTCCTAATTTATCCTCGTGTTTTCTTATTTTTGTCCTAAACTCTGCCATAATGACCTACTATACTTTTTCTTTTGTTTTTTCAGGAAAATAAAGGAGAAATGAATTAAGCAACCAGAATGTCTCGCGCTACATATCCAATGCCTACCCACACGAACGAGACGCTCAATTCCTCTCTTTCCTGCAATTCGTAATGTAAATATACCTTGCAATGTGTTACGGGGACACAGCCCGACGTGAGTTAATCTTGATTTATCTTATGTCTCCTTTCTTTCTGTTCTCTTATTGTGCACTTGGTATTACAGGTCCTGTTCCCTCGAAACTAACACATACCACGTAGGTTTCATCTTCTGCCTGTCTTTGCTTCTAGCGGACATAGTTTTTCATCTTTTTTTTCTGCTTTTTTTGTTGTCTCTCGGCCGAATATCCTTCTTTTCTCGTCTCTCTCTCCTCTCTCTCCTCTGCTCTCTCCTCTCTCATCTTCTCCTCTCTCTCTCTCTCTCTCTCCTCTCTCTCCTCGTCTGCTCTCCTCTCTTTCTCTCTCTCTCCCTCCTCCCCCTCCCTTACCACATCCCTCCTCATCACTCTTCTCATTCTCTCTTCTTCATCTTATTTCTTCTTCTAATTTCACTATTTCTTGTTTCTCTGCTTTCTTCCCGCTTCCCGCCTATTCACCCCAGCTCATCGTCTTTTCATTTTTCCCCCCAACTTTGTCCAACCCTCCATCACTGGAGGGAATCCCCCTTCCCCATCTCTTCCTCCAGCGCTCTTTTTTCTCTCCATTCCTCTCTCTCCGATACCGAACCCTCTTGCTCTCCCTTCCTGTTCTTCTCCTCCTCCCTTCTCTCTCTCTCTCTCCTCTCTCCTCTCCTCTCTCCGCTCTCTCACGCGTCTCTTCTTCCTTCCTCCCCTTTTCTCTCATACTTCTCAACTGTACCCCACCACTTTCCCCGCTCCCTACCCCTTTCTGAACTATCCCCCACATTCCCCTTTTCCCTCATCTCACCTCCCCTCACCTCCTTCATCCTCTTCTCTCTTTCCACCCTACCATCCCCTACTCCCTCCTTCCTTCTTCCCAATTTCCCTCTTCCTCTTCCTCCTTTCCACTCCCCATTTCCCTACTTACCTCCTTCCACTCTCCTCCCTCTCCGCTTCATTGTCCACCTCCTCCCTTACAATCTCTCCTTCCGTCCCTTCTCCCTCCCTCCCCTCTTCGCGCGCTTCCCTCTCCCTCTATTCCTCCCCTATCCATCGCACTCTCCCTCTTCCCCCTTCGCGTCCATCCGTTCTCCCACTTCCTCCCCTCTCAAGCCTCACTAACCCGTCCAATCCTCCCCACTTGCCCCTTCGGTCCAAGAGGAGTGAAAGGCAAAGCACAGACCACTTCCCTTGCATCCCTCTGCTCTTCTTCACTAAGGCCTTTTTCCAACCCCTCCACACATCTCCCAGTTAATTGTGCTGTGTGTAAACTTTGCCTGTAAAAAGACACACAAACCCCAACAACAAAACCCCGACTTTTCATCGATTAATATTCTTCCTCAACTTGTCTCGAGGCCCGCCTCCTAAAAGGGGGGTGTGGCTCAGTTGGATCTCCGATATTCTCAGCCATGTAATACATTTTTTTTTCTCAGTGTCTAAGCTCTCTCTTCTCTTTCTCTTAGTATTCTTCTTCTCCTCCTCTCATATCTTCTCTTGTCTCTCCCATCTATCTTTCTTGCTCTCTCCTCTCTCTCTTCTCTTTTACTTTCTCTTCCACTCTCAATCTCTCTCTCTCTCTCTCTCTCTCTCTCTCTCTCTCTCCTCTCTCTCTCTCTCTCTCTCTCTCTCTCTCTCTCTCTCTCTCTCTCTCTCCTCTCTCTCTCTCTCCTCTCTCCTCTCTCTCTCCTCTCTCTCTCTCTTTTCATCCGCAAACCAACAAACCGTATGCTTCTCTATCTCCATATTCCTTTTCATCCTTCTTACCTTTCCCTTTAGTTCTCCACCTCTTCCATCTCCCATCTACATATACGACACTAATAATAACAATAATACAACAAGAGATCAGTGTGTGACATTTAATCCTAAATCCACCACATAATGTTAATCTCAGCTCATTATGCATGCAAACATTTTTGGGAGATTAAGGTATCTATTTTCGCTGGCAAAGGGAAGCACGTTCAGTCTGAGTTCCTTTTTCTTCATTTCGTTATGTGTAATCGCTTCTTTCTCTTTCTCTCTTTCTTTCTTTCTCTCTCACTCTCTTCCCTCTTCCCTCTCTCTTCTCTCTCCTCTCTCTCTCTCTCTCTCTTTCTCTGCTCTCGTCTCTCTCCTCTCTCTCTCCTCTCTTCTCTCTCCTCGCTCTCTCTCTCTCGCTTCTCTCTCTCTCTCTTCTCTCTTCTCTCATCTCCTCCTCTCTCTCTCATACCTCTCCCTCTCTCTCTCTTCTCTCTCCTCTCTCTCTCTCTCCTCTCTGCACACATCACTTCCTTTTCTTCTCCTCTCTTATTTCTTTGCACTCATTTACTTTCAGCTCCTCTCTCGTCTACTCTCTGCCCAGCTTTCTACTTCGGCTCTGCTCTTTCCGTGCATGCATCTTTCGTTCTCTCTCTCTTCCTCTCCTGTTTGATTCCAATACCTTTCATTCATCCCCACTCCTCTCTCTCTCACATCTCTGTATTCTTACTCTTACTTGCTCTATTTCTCCTCTTTGCACCTTTCATTTCGCTCGCTCGTCTCCACTCTCCCCTCTATATCCGCATTTTTCTTTCGCGCATTTTCTCCCTATTTCCTTATTTGCACCCATCATTCTTTCGACTCGTCCTACTCCTCCCACAACTCTCACTACCATTCCTCTCTCTCCTCTACCTCTCTATGCACTCTTTCCTTTCCGCTCTCTCCGCAATGTCTATTTCTGCATCTTTCTTTCGCTCCTTATTTCTCCTGCATCTCTCTCACATCTCCTCCCTCGTCTCATCACCTCTCTCCTCTTCTCACCCGTACGACCCTACCCCTCCCCTCTCCCTCCTCCCTCACCTCCCTCTCCTCTCTCTCTCCTCTTCTCTCCCTCCCTCCCTCCCCTCCCCTCTCTCTTTCTCTTCTCTCTGCTCTCTCTCTCCCTCTCCCGCGCGCCATGTCTGTCTTTGTCTCTCTGTTTTCTCTCTTTACGTTTTTATTAGAAATTATTTCGTAAGGCATAGTCGAGGGTTGTTGCTGCTAACTTTCCTTCAACTCGTTAATTGGCATTAAACATTTACCCCTGCAACCGGAACATCATTAGCACCGCGGCTTGCCAATTTTAGCGGATTTTCCTCTGATTAAAAAAATACAAGGCCCTTGTCTGAATGTTCCGTTTCTCCAATTGTTTGTTGCTTGGATAGTTTGTTGTCTCAGGCACGCGGTTATGTCAAAATGCTGTTGAGTCTTATTACACAGCGTCGGCGGATCCTGACCTCAATCGCCTAATATTCATAACAGGGTTGCTGGGGTTTTAATTAGAAAAAACGGTTTTGATTGTGCATATCATGGATCAGATTGTGTAGTGCGTCGCTCGTGTTGTGGATATTGTGTGTGACCGGAGAAGGTGTGCGCGATGGTAGCATGCAAGGGATCTACTCGGAACATATTTCTCATTACATATTGCTAATCCTACTGACTGCTCATTTTATTTGGTAATGTGAACCGCAATACTTCACCTCTAAAAAACAGAACATACGAGATGATCGTATAACTTTTCATCAGAAACATGATACCACTTCGTCGTACCTAACACCTCCCTACCACAACACACCCACTCAACAAACACTACACCACACCACACAAACCACAGACGACACACACACCGCCACGTCAGACGCAACACAATGCAAAATACAACCACAGCACAACAACACATGCATCTATATGTATATGTATATATGTATGCGTGTATGTATGTACGTATGTATGTATAAACTGTACATATCTGTGTCCATAGTACAGAATGGCGTATAAATATGGAAAACCCACAGAAAACAGTCAACCTCGAGGGACCGACATACAGTGGCATTACTACCAAGAACTGCGCGTAGGTCCGCTTACAACAAGTAACTTGTCAAATGAAAAATATAACAAAAAGGGAACAACAATATATACAACTAAATACAATCAAAATCACTGATCAAAGTAACACATTACTTCAATTACCTCCATTATTCCAAGACCAAAAAAAAAAAAAAAAAAAAAAAAAAGAAAAGAAATAGAAAGAAAAAAAAAATAAAAAAAATCGGGAGGTTGAATACCCAGACCCGTGTCAAAGGCAATCTTGAACTCGACTGCACACGCTCGGCTGCACAGAGAGAGTATAACCTAAGAGTCAATGACAGACGAAATAAAGGTGTTGAGATCGAGTGCTGCGAAGGGCTTGGAAAACTGACACTGCTTACATCTGAAACAGCCGAAAGGACTTGGAGACCCCCGGAATTCCTTCCTAGTGATGCCACACAACTATATCCACTCACCGCTAGTGAAATATACCCAGGACGTGAGGAGTAACGGCAGGCGACAAAGGAAGAAGTCCCCAAAATAAAGAGTGAAGAGAGAGAGAAAAACCGCGCTAAACCACGCCTAACCATGCCACCACACCGCACAAGACAAAGGCTTCACCTGATAGGCTTGAGCACACCGCGCAACGTACTATACATATGCCACACAGTTTGGCTCGTGAATGCTAATATTAAATAATAATATTCTATACTTACGCTACATAAATACATAACTACTAATACCACTTAAATACTATACTAGCTATATTATACTTGATACTACACGTATACTAACATATATATTACTATATATTAGAAAGAGTGGGAAAAATAACAACGCTATCTACCGAAGAGACAAGCAAGTAAACACACCCAACCAAGACGCGAGGAACTGGAACACGTGTGGAAAAAAACAAAGAGAGCGAAAAAACTAATCAAAAAGGCGAGCGGTAGAGCAGCCAGCGATTAGATACACATACGCCCTGTAACACAAGCGGGATCCCCACTGCTGTGTGTTGTAGAGAGACGAGACCTACCCGCCGAATGCCTCAATCTGAATCCGGAGATGAAGATGAAGAATATAGAAGATGATCATGAGAGAGAGCCGAGAGAGTAAGAGACGAGAGAGAAGGAGAGAGATAGAGATAGAGAGAGAGAGAGAGAAGAGAGACGAGACCGAGAGACGAGAGCGAGGCAGACGAGAGATGAGAGAGAGAGACGAAGAATGCGATTACTCGCTGGTAACTGTTAAATGATGGCATTATTACTACTGTACATTTGATCCTATATACTAGATTATATCATATAACTATAATATATTATATACTACTATATACTTATCATAATATACATATATATAATAATATAACCCTATACTATACTACCTAGATATACCTATTAATACTATAATAATATTATATATAATACACACAAACACACACACACTACTATGGCATACAGTGTCTATCACCAATTATAAGCAAAGTATATGTCTCTCTTATCATATATAGAACATATGTAAAGTATATATATATATACTCACTATTGTAAATAATAGCTCTAGTATGTAGTTCATACATATATATTAGTATATATGTATAATATATATAATGACCTGATATAGTAGTATATATAGCATATCATATTAGTATATATTATATACGCCTAATTATATATCATATACTATATATATATACTCACCCTATAGTCATATATACCTACCTACTATACTATATTGTGTGTGTGTGAACAAAACGTTGTGCTGCTGCTGTGTGTGTCAGTGTGTGTGCGTACTGCTGTGTGTGTGTATATATATATACTATATAATATATTATATATGTTATACTATATATAGATAGATTATATATAGCTATACTACTCCTATAACTACGTTATATATATATATGTGTGTGTGCTGTGTGTGTTGTCGTGTGTGTGTAATGGTGTGTGTGTGTGCTGTGTGTGGTGCTGTGTGTGTGTACGTTGTGGAATGTGTGTGTGTGTGCTGTGCTGTGTGCAATCAATGTGTGCTGTGTGTGTGGTGTGCCTCTTCACCAAGATCATGTGTGTTTGTGTGTTGTATGAGCTGTTTTATGTACTATATATATATATACATATATATATACTTGATACATATCATTCTACGTACTATATCACCTCCATTATCAGGCCCTACTATACCTCACTAGATATAATATCTTATATTATATATTCTATCACTATACAATACACTTACCTCATATCATCATACCATATATCATAAACTATACATATATATTATATATATATAATATATATACTAATATATATATATCAATATATGATATATTATATAATATATATATACTATGTGTGTGTGTAGTGGTGTGTGTGTGCTGTGTGTTGTGTGTGTGCGTGTGTGTGCTTGTGTGCTGTGTGGTGTCGTGTGTGTGTGTGTGTTGTGTGTGTGTGTGTGTGTTGTGTGTGTGTGTGTGTGTGTGCTGTGTGTGTGGTGTGGTGATACCATACTACCTCATACTATAAATATTGACTAGTATACTATTATATACTTACGCTATCCATATATTACTCACCGCTACATAATATACTATAACGCTATCCTACTACTATACACCTACTATAAGTATACTATATAATATCATGTATATACCTATACTATGATATATACTCTACCTAATAATACACTATCCACTATACTGTGCCATGCTATTCAGTCTACTAATACTACTCCTATATCAACTATATATACTATAGTAGTATACTATAATACCAAGTACGTATTATATATACATATATATACCTACTATATAATATTATATACTATATAATACACTAGCACGTATATCACTCATATATATACCTATAGTCATACTATCATATAGGTACCTATATATAGTTATATGTATATATATGTTACTATAATATATTACTATATTCATTGATAATATTTATACTTATATATATATATACCTATCACTAATATATCATACTATACTATATTAACACAACACACCACTACACACCACCCCAACACACACACACACACACACACACACACACCACACCACACACACACCACACACACACACACACACCACCACACACACACACACACACCACACAGCACACACACACACACACACACACACACACACAGACGTACTATATCATTACACTTATACTATATAGTATATATATATATATATATAGTATATAATATGTTAGTATATAATATTATATATATAATTTACTATATAATATATATATTAATATATACTATATATCTATATATATATATATATATATATACCCTATATACTATATAACCTACCTATATATTACAATCAACAAAACAATCAACACAGCGAGGAGAAAAAAAAAAGGAAAGCGAATAAAAGAAAAAAGAGAGAGGACAACAATAAAGAAGCAAGAAGAAGAAGAAGAAGAAGAAGACGAAAAGTAAAGAAAGAAAGAAAGAAAAAACAGACAGAAAAACAAACAAACCTCTGCTTGAAAAGACGAAAATCACACACATTTGTTGGCGACTTTCAGCTGCCAAAATTGAGGCTGCGGAGATCAGAATACAGGAGGGGGAATAAACAAGAATAGATAAAATAGTCAGGGATAAAAAAGCCGTAATAGATAAACAAAGAATGAACAAACAAAGGAATAAACGAAGACAAAAAGCCGTACCAAATAAACAGAATAAACAAACAACAATCCGTAATATAGAAAGAAAAAATAAACATAGAAATAAACAAAGACAAAGGGCCGTTATACATAAACAAAAGATTAAACAAAGGCAGTAAACAAACAAATTATAACAACAGCTGCAAGAAAAAACACAAAGAATAAACATTTAAAGGAATGAAGAAAGACAAAAAGTCGAACCAAACAAACAAACACACTGAGTCGTAGTAAATAAACAAAAAATAAACAAAAGGAAAGAGGAAAGGAAAATAGTGTTTATCTCTTTCCATTCAGCTTGAATTTCCCACCCCGTTTCTCTTTGCAATTTCTATCTATTCCTCTTTTATCTGTCTATGCTTGTGTCTTTATTCGTCTCTCCGTTCCTCTTTCTTTTGTATATGTTTGTTGTGTCCTCTTTTGTCTATTTTTTGTGTCTCCTTTCTGCCTGTTCTCTCTTTGTATTTTCTCTCTTTATTGCTCTGTTTTCTTTCTAAATAAAGTTTATTTTGTATCTCTTTCTCTCCATCTATATTGTGTTTCTATTTTTCTTTCTTTTGTTCTCGTACTTTTAAAAATATATTCCTGAGTATACCATCCAGACGACTTTTTTTGTTTCTCTTTCTAACTGTTATTTGCGCGTCTCTCTCTCCCTTTTTTCTAACTTTTTCTGTATCTTTTTTTCTTACCACCTTTTTGTGTGTGTAATTTCACTTTCCGATTCTTTCTCTGTCCCTCTATCCTTTTTTGTCTTTTCTTTTTGCCTTCCTATCCCTTTGCCATCCTCTCTCTCTCTCTCTCTCTCTCTCTCTCTCTCTCTCTCTCTCTCTCTCTCTCCTCTCCTCTCTCTCTCTCCTCTCTCTCTCTCTCTCTCTCTCTCCGTCTCTCTCTCTCTCTCTCTCTCTCTTCTTCTTCTAATTCTTCTTCCTGCTTCACCCACCCACCTCACTGTTTACTTTGTTTTGTGTCTTTTCCTGTCTCTTCTTCGTCTATTTTCCAATAATACCCCAAGTATAGAAAAATTCGTTCATCATAAAGAATAGTCTCTCTCTCTATGGCTTATTACACTCTCTCTATATAAGCGGATCCATTAGGCTATAATTATGGTCTTTTTCGAAATAGATTTCCTCTCTCTCTCTACTCACACGATGATGTAAAGCGCTGTGAGCATTATCGTTCTATGTTCATCGTTATTGTTATAATTATAATTGTACTCATAATCATAATCATCATCATTGTTATTATTGTTATTTTTTTTATTAACGTATTATTATTATTATCATCATCATCATCATCATCATCGCCATTTTGATCATTATTGTTATTATTATCTTTATAATTGTTACTATTACGATTTTATTATTGATGCATTAATTATTGTCATTATTTCATTCATTCATCATTTTACATTACTATTATTATTATTACTATTATCATTACGTCATTGTTACTACTTTATTTCCATCATAATTATCATTATTATGAACATTATTATCATCATCGTCACCATCACCATTGATGATGATGATGATCGTCATCACCATCACTATCCTCCTCATTTTTATTAGTAGATCGCGGTGTCACTGAGGCCTTCCTCATGGACAACGCTAGAGTATACCAAGCTATCTTCGCTATTCCTAGTAACACATTTTTGATAAACAACTGTCTTTGATTGTATTCCTTGCCTTTTACTGAACGCTTCTTAATTACAGCCCCAAATATACATTCAAATACTTCTTTAATAATGGTCTTTAGTTAATATCTCCTTATTACACGTCTTTTATGCATGCTATTGCGTTTAATTCTGTCATTTGTCCATTCATACTGATAATTCATGATACCAAATTCATAATAATAGTTCATTATAATCCTTACCTTGTATTTTTCCCTTGGGACTGTCCTTCAAGTGTTCATAAGAGGCTGTCTTGCCTGAGGATGCGTCTGCCCATTCCCCTATTGGTTTACATATTGTTGGTATATCTATGTTTCATATCTTTCTCTCGCTCTGTTTTTTGTGTCTTCCATCCTTCTATCTCTCACCTCACTCTTCCATTCTCTCTCTCTCTCTCTCTGGTCTACCTGAAAACGCCTTCAATTCTCTCCTCTCTCTCTCTCTTGGGCTACCTGAGACGCTTCAATTCTCTCTCTCTCTCTCTCTCTTGGTCTACCTGAGACGCCTTCAACTTCTCTCTCTCTCTCTCTCTCTTCGGCTACCTGAGACGCCTTCAATTCTCTCTCTCTCTTCTTCTCTCTCTCTCTCTCTCCTCTCCTCTCTCTCCTCTCACTTCTCTCTCTCTCTCTCTCTCTCTCTCTCTCTCTCTCTCTCTCTCTCTCTCTCTCTTGGGCTACCTGAGACGCCTTCAACTCTGTCTGTCTGTCTCTCTCTTTCTCTCTCTCTCTTGGTCTACCTGAGACCCTTTAAACAGCGTATCTCAGATGATTCGAACAGCCGGTGTCTTATTTCGTTTTGATTCACGTTTCAGCTTTATTTAGTCACACGCTTTCTCTAAAAAAAAGGAAGAAAAAACGCGAAACTTTTCCTGAACCCAAGGCTGAAGCTGCGGATAAACAACTCCTTTCATCTCACATTCCTCTTTCACTCGCTGTCCCGATTCTAGTTCATATCTCTCCTGCATCCCTGACATTTTCTCACGGCATGCTTTCTAAATATTCAAATAATCTGACCTGCTTCAATTCCTTTCCACTGATATTAAGTTATTTTTCCAGTGGTCATCTTCCTTTTTTGTTTATGACGCTGATCAATGTCTGGTGGTCAAAAGCTCCTACCGATTTGATGGCTGTTATTATTAATCTTTTGTCTGCTTTATCATTCGTTCACCGCACATGCTCTTCTTCTCCATTCTTGTTGCCTTCGTCCATATCCTCTTCTTTCTTATCTCTTCCCCCCTTCCGTCTTCCCCTCGCCTTGAGTACAATCAATAAATATATAAGAAAAACGTCTGTTAATTTTTTTTTTTTTTTTTTTATTCAGCTTGTTCCTTATTCGTTCTGATGGATTTTCTACAAGAGTGCTTATGATACTTACGCCATACTGATCTGTAAACCTCTTGTTCTTTTACCATCATCATTATGTTATAATTACGTGATTCATTATTATCATTATTATCATTATTATCATCACTATTATTATATCATTTACCATATTCCATCATCATTACCATCATTCATCATTTATCATCATTATTATCATCACTTTATTATTATTACCATTCATCATCATCATCATCATTGCGCAAGGTTATGCTTTAGGTAGTGTTGGTTAGTCTGTCTGCATGATAACTCAAAAAGATATGAACAGATTCTTTAAAACAGTGTCCATTAAAGATTGGTGGTGATGCAGGATGTTTTTATTTAAAATTTGCATTGCGAGATCAGGAAACACGGACGTCACCAGTCACCAGTGTACTTGAGAAAGAGGTGATGTTAATGTAATTCTTCAAGTGTGAATATTTTCATTGCATCATAGGCAATAGGGCCACTATTGCCTTGGCGGAGGTATGCGCTCTCTAAGTGCTTCTAATTACCATTATTATTAGTTACAGCAACAGCAGGAGTTGTAGTAAACAATACATTGTGTAGACTATTTTAGTAAAAAAAAAAAAAAAAAAAAAAAAAAAAAAATCATCGGAGTAAACCATAAGGATTTTGTTATATTTATATTTGTACAAGATTTAACCTTGTAAGTCGATGTTTCCGATACCCTTTTGGAGCCTTTACTTATTTACCTGTTTTATTTTGGGAAATGAAAGACGGGGAGCAATGTCTTTTGGGGATTTGTTTGAAATTTGTGGTTTTATGAAATATAATCCACTTGTTTCACTATTTCCTGCATATTTATTATTTATTTTCGTGATTTTCGCGTTAGGGATATATTTTTGTTATCTCTCTCTTTCATTTTTATCCCTCTCTGTCTTTCTCTTTCTCCTTCCTCCTCTTCCTCTCGCTCTCCCTCTCCCCTATCCTCTCACTCTCTCTCTCGTTCTTTCTCTTGCCCCCCCCTACTTTCTCTCTCTCTCTCCATCTCTTTTTCTTTTCTTCTTTTCTCTCTCTCTTTCCCTCTCTTTCTCTTCTCTCTCTCTCTCTCTCTCCCTCTCTTTCTCTTCTCTCTCTCCCTCTCATTCTCTTCTCTCTCTCTCGTTCGTTTTCTCTCTGCTCCCCTCCCCTCTCTCTCTTGTTCCTTCTTTCTTCCCTCTTTCTCTCGTTCTTCCACTCTGTCTCTTGCCCTCCTCCCACTTTCTCTCTCTCTCTCCATCTCTTTTTCTTTTCTTCTATTCTGTCTCTCTCTCTCTTCTATCTCTCTCTCTCTCTCTCTCTTTCTCTTCTCTCTCTCTCCTTCCCTCTCCCCCCTCTCTCTCTCTGTCTCGCTCTCGTACATTCTTTAAAAGTCACACTCAGTAATCATACATATGTTTATAAAACGCATATTAGCACAATATAAAAGCTAGAGGGGGTATTTTTGTTATCGTCATCCTACCTCAGAGCTTAGTTGTACTGAAAATAATGATATAAAATTAAAAAATGAAATGTAAATATATCCGTTGGATACAATGTATTTTCAAAACATCCTTTTAATTATTGCAAAATAACTCAGGTGTTCAGTTAAATTTGATTTCGACGTCTGCAACATTAACGCGTCTTCTTGACAATTGCAGCGCCTTTAGATAGTGACATTATTTATGTTGTATCTTAAATATGGCCAGCGACATTCCGACAATTCTATGGGTCCTGCAAGTTAGTTGAATGGCCCTGTCTTGTATCACCTTTAATTTTCTTGGTATGATCTTACACATGATCCAGCAAGGAAAGCTGTTTTGCTGAGGCCTCTGCCAGCGTCAGCGGAGAGTATTTTATCATGGATCGACCTTGCGCATTGTACATGGTCTCGAGGCCTTGGGTGTCTAACATCCACGAGTTTTGCAGATGCCTTCTTTGCTAACCCGTCCATGTCCTCCTTTTAGCCGAGCATTCTGCCGTACGTGACTCCAGGTCCGTCTCCCCTTTGTACAAGGGGCAAAATGTTGGAGACGGACCTCAGAAAGTCGTGTGACTGAAGCCTACCTGAAGTAGGTTTTGTGCTGTGCAAAATGAACTTACCGTTTCACTCAACAATTCGTTATATCATTAAGGTATTTGTTGCCTTTACCAATGGTCTACTGCGTAAGATACTGAAAGGATTAAATCATCTGCGAAAGCTTTGGAATCTGGAACTAGACGAAGTAAATGATCTTTGTACAGATTCCAGAGCAAGGGACCCAACGCACTCCCCTGCGGAACTCCCGCTTGAGTGCTGGGGGGAGACTGATGCTTTTCCATTCTGCATGACACAAAGCATCCTCCGCAGATAAAATCCTGACGGAGGGATAAGACATTTCCATATATGCCTACAGATTTTAATTTCAACATCAGTGCTTTCTGCCGTCCTCGATCGAAAGCTCCGTCGATGTCGAAGGCCAAGACGAAATTGCGGAGGCACTGACCGGGCGCCGCACACCAGCTCTGGCTATTACAGGATGCAGATCAGCAACAGCATGCTCTTTCCTGAATTCAGATGGTGTCGGAAGCAGTGAAAACGGATGTGAAATATGTTCGTTTCATACTTGTGCTGTTATCGCGGTATCCCGCCCCCTAAAACCCTTTCACACTTGAATGAAAAGCAATAGGTTGGAAATTCTTTACACAGACTTCTTACCCTTTTAGTAAAATTGTACTGTGTGACTCTGTATCTTTATCTCTCACCCTTCTCTCTCTGTCTTTCTCTCACTATATATATACATATGTCTCTCTCTCCTGTCTCTCTCCTCTCTGTTTATATATATATATATATATATATATATATATATAATATATATATATATATATATATATATATATATGTAGTATTGTATATGTATGTATATGTATATATATATATATATATATATATATATATATATATATATATATATATATATATAGTCTTTTGTCTTTCGTACCCACACACACATATATATATTGTCTTTTGTCTTTCGTTCTCACTCACCCACTCACTAACTTTTTTCCTCTCTCTCTCGCCAAGCGCAAATAAAACCAATATAAAAATAATCCTGAAAAAGGCGTATTGACATTTTTGCTTTGTTTTTTTTCCAGTATTAATGTCATAAACATCATCGCGACGCCACTCTTGCATATTCATCAATATTCATGTTGCAACATCAGCCTCCACAGGGGCGTGAGGCAGGTTTAAAGGGCAAGTCTGCCGCAAATTTCAATATTTTATCATTAGGACGGATTCCACGTTTCATTTGCAATATGCAATGCGTCCGTATCTGTGTTGCAATGGGTGTGTTCGTTCGTGCGTTTTTTTATTGTTTCATTTATTCATTTTGATATTTTGATGGACGTATTCTTCCTGTATTTGGTTTATCGTTCACCTTTTAACCTTTCTTTCACGCTTACTCTCTCTCTCTCTCTATCACACACACACACACACACACACACACACACACACACACACACACACACACACACACACACACAACACACACACACACCATCCCCTTGACATGCAACAGTTCGACCAGTAAAAAAAAAAAAAAAAAAAAAAAAAATCTAATTTGTAGAAACATGTCCATCCTTTACCCCCCCTCCCTTCCCCAACCTTCACCTTTCCTTCAACCCCACCCTCCCCCTGCTTCCTACCCACCCCTTCCTAGCCTTTGGCACATGCCAAACCTCACCCCCCCTATCCACCCCCATCAGCCTCCCCTCTTTGGTATATTACAGACTCCTCCCCAAATTTCCACTCCCCCCTCTCTCCCCCTTGGTCTACTCCCTACTCCCCATTCATCTCCCACCCCTTCTGTCTTACTCTCCACCCCTCTCCCCTCTACACCTGCCAGAGACAAATACCTTACCCCTTACCCCAACCAACCCACCATCTTCCTCCCTCCTCCCCTGTCCCACATAATCCCCCCCCTTCACCTCTAATCCCCTCATCCCCCCACCACCTAATCCCCTCCCCTATCCCCCCGATCACCCCCCCCCCCACCCCCTCCCGTTCTGGTTACCGGCGTACCCCACAATTTCCTTTCCTTGCAGCCCAGGTAATGCACGGTGAACACGATAAGACAGGGAGTGTAATAACTTCGATAACGTGGGAAATGGGGGAAGGAGAGAGAGAGAGAGAGAGAGAGAGAGAGAGAGAGAGAGAGAGAGAGAGAGAGAGAGAGAGAGAGAGAGAGAGAGAGAGAGAGAGAGAGAAAGAGAGAGAGAGAGGGAGGGGGGGGGGGGAGGGAGGAAGAGAAAGGAGAGGAGAAAAAGAGAAAGAGAGATGAA
>NW_020870194.1:275028-290028 GCF_003789085.1 Penaeus vannamei | reverse complement strand
AAGAAAAAAAAGTAAAAGAAGAGAAAGGGAAAGGTAGGAGGCAGGAGAGCAATAAAGAACAGGTCAAAGAGTAGGTCAAAGTCGGGTACATGACCTTGGGAGGGGTGGGGGGGGGGAGGAAGGGTAAAAAGACCAAAAAAGAGAATTGGAAGTGAAAAGGGGAAAATGAAGAAAGAAAGAAAAAAGTAAGACGAAGGAAAGAAAGTAAAGAGATACAACTTGAAATAAAGAAAACAAAACAAGAAAAAAATAGTCGGCTCATGAACTGAAAAAAAGAAAAAAATAACCAAACGAAAAAAAAAGTAAGAGAAAGAAAAGAGAAGGAAGAAACCCTAAAAAACCCGCATGGGGGGAAGAGGGAGAAAAGGCAAGTGGGGAGGGGAAGAGAAGGAGAGAGAGAGAGAGAGAGAGAGGAGAAGGAGGGGCCGCTGAATCGCGCCATTGCACCGCCGGGCTGTCGAGTGAATGGATTCCGAAAGGCGAGGCGAAAGGGAATCTGGTGGAGCGTTTTTGAAAGATTTCACAGTGTTGTCCCAGCGCTGTGATAGAGCGCCGCCATGCGTGAAGATCGAACTACAGGATTTGAAAGTCGGACGTCGCCCGGTCACGAGGAAGGGAAGGGGGGAGGGGAGGGAGGGGGGGTGGGGGGGGTGAAAGTGTTTTGGGGAGGAGGGGGAGAGACTAAGAGAGGAGGAAGATGGAGGAAGGGGGGGGAGGGGAGGGAGGAGGAGGGGAGAAGAGACTAAAGGAGAGGAGAGGAGGAGGGAGGAGGAGATGGAAGGAAGGGGAGGGAGGAGGGAGGAGAGACTAGAGGAGGAGGAGGAGAGGAAGAGGAGAGGAAAGGAAGGGAGGGGAGGAGGGAGGGGAGAGAGCGAGGGAGGAGGAGGAGGAGATGGAGAAGGGGAGGGAGGGGGAGAGAGGGGAGAGACTAAGAGGAGGAGGAGGAGGAGGAGATGGGAGGAAGGGCGAAGGGGAGGCGAGGAGGGGGGAGAGACTAAGAGGAGGAGAGGCAGGAGGAGGAGGAGGAAGAGATGGAGGGAGGGGAGGTGGGAGGGGGAGGAGGGAGAGAACTAAGAGGAGGAAAGAAGGGGGGGAGAGGGGCGAGGGGGGGGGGGGGAGGGAGAGGACTAAGGAGGAGGAGGAGGAGGAGATGGAGGAAAGGGAATGGGAGGGGGAAGGAGGGGAGAGACTAAGAGGAGGAGCCGAAGGTCGAGGAGGAGCCGAGATGGTAGGAGGGTGAGGGGGGAAGGAGGCGGGGAGAAAGAGGGGACCTAAGAGGAGGAGGAGGAGGAGATGGAGGAAGGGAGGGGGATGGGGGGGGGAGGAAGGGACTAAGAGGAAGGAGGAGGAGGTGGAGATGAGAAGGGGGGGAGCGAGGAGGAGGAGGAGGAGGAGTGGAGGAAGAAGAGAAGAAGAGGGAGGAAGTTTATAGAGGAGGTGGAGGAAGGGAGGGAGGGGGAGGAGCAAGGGAGAGACTAGAGAAGGAACGAGGAGGAGGAGTAGAGGAGGGGAGAAAGAGGTGAGGGGAGGGGGATGAGAACTAAGGATGAGGATGAGGAGGAGGAGGAGGAGAATGACCCGAGAAATAAAGGAAGAGGGGGAAGAGAAAACGGAAGAAAGTAGAGGAAAATGGAGGTGGGGCGAGTGGGGGTTGAAATTGGGTTTGGAGTGAGGGATAGACTAGAGGAGGAGGAGGAAAGGGAAAGGGGGAGGGGGAGGGGGAAAGGGGAAAAGGAAAGGTAGAGGAGAAATAGAGGGAAGATGAGGAAGAGGGAAGAGAAGAGAGGATAGTGGGAAGGAGATGGAGGAGGAAGTGGGAAGGAGATTGGGTGGCGGGTGATGGGAAAGAGGTAAGGAGGAGGAGGTAAGAGTTGGAGGAAGCAAGTAAGAGAGAGAAGGTAAGAAAAAGGGGAAAGAGGAGATTGTGATAATGGAAGGAAAAAGGGAAATAAGAACAGAGAGAGGGGGAGGAGTTAAAAAAAATATGATTTGATGAATTTTGATGAATGATATGAATTGTATGATGTTGAATGAGGAGGAAGGAGGACGTAAGAGGGAATAAGGAGGAGCGAGGAGAAAGAAAAGAAGAAGAAGAAAGAAGAGAAAGAAAAAAAAGTATATGATGGGGAGGAGGAGGAGGTAAAGAAGAGGAGGGCAGGTAAAGAAGAAGAAGAGGAAGGAGGAAGGAGGGGAAGAGGAGCGAGGAGGAGGAGAGGGAAGGAGGAGGAGGAGGAGGGGAAGATGATTGATGATATGATGTGAGATAGGAGGAGAAGGAGGAGTGAGGGTAGGAGTCGGTGGAAGTGGCCATTTCCTCCTTCCTCCCTTTATTCTTCATTTTTTTCTGTCTTTCCTTCAGTCCTTCACCTCCTATTCCGTGGAGGAAGTTTCCCGTGCTCACCCCCTCCCTTTTTCTACCTAGTTGATGTTCTTCTACATCTATTTAATTCTCTTATCTCTCTTTCTCTTTCTCCGGATTAATTTTAACATTCATTTTTTAAAGTTTTGTTGTATTTTACTCATTCTTCTTTGCACCCAATTGGAATCATTTCTACTTTCAGAAAAGAGAACTTATCCTTCTTTAGATTTCAAATTCTAGGTTTTAATATCAGTTTTTTTAATCTCCGACATATCTATGGCTTGTGTGATAATAGAACGAAACGTTGATGATATCTCCCCACCAGTTTCTTTTTCTTATTCCCTCCTCCTTTCTTTCGCCGTCGTGTTATCCTGTATCTCCACTCTTCTCTGCCTCCTACTCTTCTCTTCACTTCCTCCTCTTCTCTTCACGTCTCCCCTTCCTCCTCCTCTCCCTCTTTCTCTTCTCCCCCGTTCTCCTTTTTCCCTTCTTCCTCTCTCCGCCCCCCATCCTTTCCGTACATCCAATTCTCCTTTCTCTCTTTCCTTCCCCTTTCTCCCTCTTCTCTCTCCTTCCTTCCTTTCTTCTTTTCTTCCCCTACTCCCCCTCTTTCATTCGTCCCTCTTCGTACCCTCTTTATTCCACCGCCCATCTTCATAATCGTTTCCATTCTATCTTATTCTCATACTCCTCTACTTCCTCTTCCTCCTCCACTTTGATGCCCACCACCACATCCACTCTCTATCGGTTCCCCTTTTCTTCCCTCTTCTCCCACCCTCTTCCACCAACCTCGTCCCCTTCTCCTTTCCCTCTTTTGTTTTCAACGCCGCTTCCTTCCCCCATTTCATTCCACTCCCCTAATCTTTTGTTCCTTCCTCATTCCTCCTCTTCCCACTCCTCCTATCCTTCAACCCCCCCCCCCCCGCCTCCACCTGATCCCTCCGAGGCCATCACCACGGGGTCTCAACACAGTCCGATGCTTCACAAAAATACAATAACACGAAGAAGGACTGAAAGGCGGTCGGAACAAACAAGCGGACAGAGAGAGAGAGAGAGAGAGAGAGAGAGGAGAGAGGAGAGATAGAGAGAGAGTGATGCGGAGGAGAGGGAAAGAGATTGAGAGAGAGATTGAGAAGATGCAGATGGAGAGAGAGGAGGATAGAGGGAGAGAGAGAGGAGGACGGAGAGGAGATGAGGGGGAGAGGGAGGGAAGAGAGGGACGGGAGCGAAGGAGGGGAGAGATGGGGGAGAAGGAGGAGCGGGGAGAAGGAAGGGAAGAGAGGGAGGAGGGAGGGGGAGGAGGAGGGGAGAGAGGGGAGAGGAAGAGAAGGAGGAGGAGGCGGCGGGGGGACAATGGCTTCAGACAATGAGGGCGGCCCAAGTTATTGGCCCCAGAGAAGCGAAGGAGGGGGGGGAGGGAGGGAGGGGGGCGAGGAGGGGGGAGGGAGAGGTGGGAGGAGAAGGGAGACGGGGAGATAGGGAGAGGCGGAGAGGTGAGAGAAGGATGCTGAGTAACATGACGAGCACGAAGAACAGAGCACAGACACGAACGAACACATGCCAGACTAAACACACACAACACAGTACGAAGAGGAGATGGGACATTAATGGCGCCAACGCCCGACACGACAGCGACACAGAGTTGACGGAGCGTGCGACGGGGAACACGGAACGGACACAACGACAGCGAACGAGTACACTGACGGACAGACGAACGACGAGACAGCACGAGCGACAGAGCAGCAACACGAACAGCGAACGAGCGTACGGAGCACACGAACGACAGCGACGAGGAGAGACACGACAGACAGGGAGGGAGACGACAACACAGGAGTAGAGAGGTGGAAGTATTAAACGGGAAGGGGTAAGATGAGAATGAAGAGAAGAGAGTCGTGGAGTGGGGTAGGGGTATAGGTGGGGGTATTGGCGGTTTAGATAGATAGAGAGATGAAGACGAAGTGTGAAGAGAGAGAACAAGAGAGCAAAGAAGAGAATAAATTAAGAGGCAGACAGTACTAGAATATGATAGACTGATATAGAGCGAAGATGAGAAGAGAAGAGGATAAAGAGAGAGAGAGAGAGAGAAGAGAGAGAGAGAAAGACGAGATGATAGAGAGATAGATAGAGAGAGATCGAGAGATGAGAGCATTAGAGTAGAGATAGAGAGAGTAAGAGAGAGAGTAAGATGAGAGAGAAAATAGAGACACACTTAATAATAGAAGGGTTATAAAGAGAAGAGAGAAAAAAGAAGTTTAGAAGAGAGAGAGAACGAGAGAGAGAGTAGATGAGAGAGAGAGAGGACGAGAGAGAGAGAGAGAGAGATGAAGAGTATTACGAAGAGAGAACGAGAGAGAGAGAACAGACAGAGACGAGAGACACAGAAGCACGAAACGAAGCAACGAACAAGCAGGGCAGAAGAGAGAGGAACAAACGAACAGACAGACACACAACAAGCGACACACGACAAACCACTAACGACACACCCACACGAACGAACACAACACACACCAGCAGACACACGAGAGCACAGAGAACCACGAGAATACAATAAAGAGAAAGAGGGACAGAGAGAAAGAGCCCAATTAAGGACAAAGGACCTAGGACCCTCCTACTACTTTGTATTATTTTCCGGATCTATTTTCCCAGCTGGAGAAATGACCGATAAGGGAGAGGAGAGGCGGGGGGGGGGAAGGGGCGAGATGTCGAGGAAGGGAAAGGAGAGAGAGAGGGAAAAGGGAGAAGAGAGAGAGAGAGAGTGGGGGGGCAGAGAGAGAGGGAGAAAGGGAGAAGAGAGAGGGAGGAAGGGAGAGGAGAGAGAGAGGGAGAAAGGGAGAAGAGAGAGAGAGGGAGAAAGAGGAGAAAGAGAGGGCAAGAGAGAAGGAGGGAGAAGAGAGAGGGAGGAGAGGGAGAGGAGAGAGAGAGAGGGAGAAAGGGAGAAGAGAGAGGGAGAGGGAGAGCAGAGAGAGAGGGAGAAAGGGAGAAGAGAGAGTGAGAAGAGAGGAGAAAGAGAGAGAAAGGGAGAAGAGAGAGGAGGAAGGGAGGATAGAGAGAGGGAGGAAGGGAGAAGAGAGAGAGGAAGGAAGGGAGAGAAAATACAGATGGAGGAAGGGAGAAGAGCGAGGAGAAGGAAAGAAAGAGAAGAGGAGGAAAGGAAAGGAAAGAGCGAGAGGGAGGAAGTAAGAAGAGAGAGAAAGAGGGAGAAAGGGGAAAGAGAGAGAGGAAGCGAAGGGGGAGCAAAGAGAACTCATTTCCACTATTAGTTTGAGGACATGGGAAGAGGGGAGGGAGAGGAGGGGGGGGGAGAAGGGTCGGGGGAAAGTGGATGGGAGTATGTTTATGTTGGTGAGTGTATGTGAGTTGACGAGCGCGTGTGTATGTGTGTGTGAATGCGTTAATGTATGGTGTATCTGAGTATGCATGTCCAGATGTGTGTGTGTGTGTGTGTGTTGTGTGTGTGTGTGTGTGTGTGTGTGTGTGTTGTGTGTGTGTGTATGTGTGTGTGAGTGTGACTGTGTGTGTGTGTGTATGTGTGTGTGTGTGCATGTATTTGTGTGTGTGTGTGTGTGTGCGATAAATAATGACAACGTAATGATAATGTTAACATAAAAAAAGAAAAAAAGAAACAATGATATAATAATGACAAAAAATCAATTAAAAATAGCGAAATATATAATCATTAAGACTTCAACGAAAAACGCCATATAAAACTCATCGCCATTAAGAAGACAATAAAAAAGATCCAATAAAATGCTCAGCCAATAATACTGAACAAACTGTCAGTTGAAGGAGTCTGTATTTATATATTTTTTTCACTCTTTCTTTTTTATTCTTCTCTCTTTCGTTTGTTTTTGTTTTTGCTGGTGGTTATTTTGTTCTGCTTTTCTGTGTCTTTCTCCCTCTTTTTCTATCACTATATTGCTCTCTTCCCTCTATTTATCTCCCTCTCTTTTTTTTTTTTCTCTTTTCTCATTCGTCTTGTTCGTGTATTTCCGTTTTCTTTTTCCCTTGTTTATTTTTTCGTCCTGCTTCGCCAATTTTCATGTTATCTCATCCTATTCTATCCCATCTTGAGTTATCTTCCTTTCCACCTCTTTTTATCCACTGTGTATTCTTCCATCTTGTTATCAGCTTTCATCCCTCTTCTTTTCAAGTTTCGTCTTTATTCTCTATCTCTTCCTTTCATACTCTTTCTTGGCTTGTCATGCCACCTTAACGACAAAGCCCCATTACATATTCTCGTACACATATGTAAGTAAGCAAAGTCGTACACACGCACTCGCACACACTTATATATATAAACACATACGTACACACATACACAAACACAAACGCATATACACACAAGCACACGGAAACACGTACACACATATATTCTCTCACTCTCACACACACACAATCACATACACTCATATATATATATATATATATATATATATATATATATATATATATATATATATATATATATATATATACACACACACCGCGCGCGCGCGCGCATTCACACACACGTACACACGCGCTCCTAAACTCACACACACTCACCAACACAAACACACTCCCATCCACTTTCCCCTCCCCTTCTCCCTCTTCCCTCCCTTCCCTCTCCCTCCATCCTCCCTTTTTCCCCGTGTCCATAAACTAATAGTGAAATGAATTCTCTTTCCCTTTTTCTTCCTCCCTTCTCATCTTCCTTAGCCTAGTTATATATATATATATATATATATATATATATATATATATATATATATATATATATATATATACATACATACACACACACACACACACACACACACACACACACACACACACACACACACACACACCACACACACACACACACACACACACTACACACACACACACACACACACACACACACACACACACACACACACACACACACACACACACACACACACACACACACACCATCAATAGATATTCACGTGATGATGACACTGCTTACCACATATTTACATCATAACACACACCTCATGTTCACTCCATTCGCATTTTGCTACACGCACACACATCACACACACACACCACACACACACACACACACACACACACACACACACACACACACACACACACCACAACACACACACACCACATAATATATATATATATATAATATAATATTAATATATATATATACATATATATACCAATAGATATTCCGTGATGATGACACTGCTTATTTCCCCCATTGAATGGTAATGTAAGAAACCATCCATTTACAGATAATAATAATTCCTCTAATAGTTATAACATACGAACCGTATCATGTTCAAATGTGGAAAGGTATGAATGAAAACGAATTTATCCTGTATTGTGAATATATTCGTTCTCATTCATACCTTTCCACATTATAACATTACATTTTGCTACACTGATATATCTTCAAATGAAAATATATAAATAAACATTTAGGTGGGTGTTGGCAAATTTACGTGATCCAGACAGCTTTACAAGTATAACCAATGTATTTTAAATATAAAATCAATATCGATTTCGACAAGAAAATACTGATACAAAGTACACACACACACACATACATACATGTACTAATATACAATATATATATATATATTATATATATATATATATATATATATATATATATATATAAGACCCATGCCTGACTGAAAGAGCAAAAACACATATGAAACAGATAGACACACACCAATAATAAAAATCATCTACATACAAAATCAATATCAAATATACATGAGCATAATCTGGCAATGGACAAATTATGAAAGTGACACTGGCTCATTTCAGAAAGATATATAAATATTTACTAATTCTAACATTGCTTACTACTTGAGATTCACTTTCAGAAAACAATTTTTTTTTTTTTTTTTTGGAGACAACAATTTTCTTTCGGAGACTCTTGTGGCAATATCACAATATAATCCATTTCATTTACTGCGATCACATTTTCAACAAAAGATTTTCCACTTAAATTAACCATATCACTTTTCATCCTCGTCACTTTGTCTCGTTGGACATTCACCCGTTAGTGATAACGTTGGAGCCAAGCAGAGATGTAGAAAGGCAGCCACTTTACTTCTCTTGCCAGTTACGGATGTTTTCTACAATCCGATGACTGCATGATTGGTAGTTTTTCAGGTAAGCCCCTGGACACTGTCCCGGTTCAGGATATAGTTGGTCCATCAAACTGAACATGCTGGTTACATGTTGGTGCCCATGTCTATGTGCTGCTCTGTACCCCTTGGTGCTGCACGTCTGTAGTCGTCTCAGTACTGTTGGTAGCACCTTTTGACACCAATTAGAATTACTCTAACGTTTATCACATTAACAGGAAACAAAAACAATTTTACATGATGCAAACCAACATAGAATTAGAAAATTTATTATACTGCTTTATCCACAAATGTTAGAATTAAAATCCCACTAATGACACTCAGTGTAAGAGTTATTAAGGATGACACCAAAATCTTCACATATCCAACCTAAGAACATATTCTTCCAAAATTACTGCTGCCAACTTGTCAAGATCAACTCTATTACAAATGAAAATATTGCTTTAGAATCACCACCACCACTCGAGGTTTTGGATTTCAAGGAAACCCTAAGATCCAATTTTGACTTGTCTAATTTTGATATGAATAGCATGACAATGATCTTAAGGCTCGTGTGGTGGCTTGAGTTTATTCCTCTGTTGAGTGTGTGTTAAAGGAACAACGATCGTAGAAACTGTTTTTTTCCAATTTCTTTTTTTACTTCATTCCATAACTAATAAGCAATAAACATAAGAAAAAGGTACATTATCTTCTATTAACTTCATTAAATTCTAAGGTTTACTTGCACCTTCCCTTTGCTTATTAATTAAGTCAGAAATAATTATAAAAGTAAATATAATGAAAACAAAAATGAGACAGGAGTGAAAACACCCCCCCCCCCATATTCCCCTGGTATCTTCCATTACTACCTTGGACAAATAACTGATCACTCCTTCACCTCTAACATTTTTCTTTTTTACTCTTTAGTTTGATATATATTTCCCAATCTATTCCTCGGCACAATCGCTATTATCTCCTTCGACACCCCCCCCCAAAAAAAAAATCTATCTATCTGTCTATATATATATATATATATATATTATATATATTATATATAATATAATATATATATATATATATAAAGAGAAATAAATAGATGATAAAAAAATCCACATCCATTGGCTTTCTAATCATAGTGTGTTGCTGTCATGATTTTTCCCAACCACTTTCTCCCTGTGTGCGAGAGGAAGTAATGACTCCATCTTAGTTATCACAATTAAATACATTCACTCATCAAACATAACACTTAATTTTCCGGTTAAACAAGATTTTTAATATCCGGCTTCTTCACAAAGCTGCGTGCGGATTAAAAAACGACTCAGTCTGAAAGGATGTGATGATAAAAATTGCTTATTCTTTCCCCCATTGGATTGGCAGTTAAGAAACCATCCGGTTTAAAATAATCATCGAAATTTTACTCTCTGATTATAACACGAAGTTTTGCTATATTGAAATGCCTAAAAAAAAAAAAAAAAAAAAAAAAAAAAGAAAATAGTAAAAATGAACTTTCGCTGTGTTTAAAAATATTCTACGCTGTCAAGATAGCTTTACAATTATAATCAATGCACCTTTTAAATGTCGAATCAATGTCGATCATCTCCACACACACACACACACACCACACACACACACACACACACACACACACACACACACACACACACACAACACACACCACACACACCACACACACACACACACACGCACCACACACACACACACACACGTACAGACGCACAAACACGCACACACAACACATGTAATATATATGCCTGTGTATGTGCGAAAACAGAAAAAAAACAAAGCAATCGAGACGAAATAACAAACACAGCAGCAAAGAAGTAAGAATAAACAATAAGCGAGAACGAGCAAAGCAGAGCCACGGCAGAGGAGCGGACGGCGGCGGCCCCGAGGACGGTCCTCCGGGATCCTTCATAAACTTAGACCCTCTTCGGCCACTCACCGTCGGCCGTAAAGAGCGGAATGCAATGAGGAGCTACGGCGCTCGGCTGTTTTTCTCCTTTTCCGGTGTATTTAGGATTTTCTTATTTAGTCACGGGCACAACACACACTACACACATACACACACATACATACACTACAAACACACACACTATACCACCACACGACACATACAATGCACACACACACATTCACACGCACACACGCATCACACGCACACACACACATATACACCACATACCATACACATACATACACACAATACACACACATGATGCAACCACAACACTAAAGCGACGGCACACGGCAAGAACACACGCACGCAACGACCGCACGCAGACATACACCGAAATGACACTAACACCATCAGTAAATGAAATAGCTGGTTGATGTGTTTGTTGCCACATACATAATAAATATAGATCTCTGGATTAATATAATATATATATATATATACGGATAAATGCACATAACCACATATCGAATATATGGTGTTGTGTATGTACTGTACTGATATAGTATGTCGCTATCGAAATACTGAAGTATAGAATACTATATATATATAATGAGTAATCAATAATGTAATATAGATACACTATATAAATTATACATATATATAAGATATCTATAATATAATAAATATAATAGTAATATATATATATATATAAATATAACATAATATATATACCAGGACCCATCGCATCAACCATACCCAAGGACCCTACTTTAAACGTTCACGCCTTCTTTCTCAAGCAACCACAAAGGCGTTGGAGGAAGTTCTTGCGAAGAAGCGCACAAACATTATAAAGGTCTCGAGAGGTCCCTGCGTGAACTAGGCTATGTGGCGTTCCGATAAGGGTACCCTATAAGGTCAAGCGGACCTCGAAAAACCCCCCTAAAATATAATACGGTTGAATATTAAGAAAACAGTACGATCGGGCAAGGTTTATATATGCATGGCTATGAAACCCTAGCAGCGAAACGTAACTCTCTCAATTGGACTGGGTACGGTATAGGGAATTTATATCGCCATAAAGACCCCATTAAAGTACCCACCCACTAAAAACAACGGCAAGGGTCACAGAGGTGGTCCGAGGGGTAAGCTATGGAAGAGAGCTACCGACAGAAAAGGTAAAAATGAGCTGAGTGGATTATGGTGGTAACCTCGTCCCCTTACTAAGACCCTGAAAACAGACCCCGTAAACAGGACGGATAATGGAGTAGGGAAAGATTGATCGGAGGCGTGGTACATGGAACGGCGGGCATAGAAGTAGGGGCCGTATTGCGGTACCGGTTTTGAGATAATCAGGCTAGTTCCCTTTAAATATAGTGGCGAGCTTAGGGGTACAATGTGGCACCTTTTCGGTGCCAGGCGCCCTCTAAAGGTGTGCAGTTGAGACAAGATTATTAGACTGAGATAGTATAAATATATATATATATATATATATATATAACGATATAGTATATCATATATATATATTATATGGATATAGTGTGTATATGTGTGGTTGTGTGTGTGTGGTGTGTGTGTGGTGTAGTGTATTGATATGTGTGTATTGTGTGTATATGTATGCGTGTAAAGATGTATATACACATCTATCTATATATCTATCCACATATATGTATTGTGTTGTGTTTGGAGTGGGCAGCATTGCATTTATTCTTACGTTTGTAATGTTATTCATTTATGTAATGATTGTGTTAGTATGTAGTTTACGTATAGCGTAATTTGAAAATGTATGTTTATATTTTCTACTCCCTCTCCAAAAAAAAAAAAAAAAAAAAAAAAAAAAAATCCTCGAAAATCTGGAAAATCTGTAGACATTTCATTAACTCTTTCACATTTACGTCATGCACATGTCATGCACAGTCCTTCCATGACAGAAGGGAGGGTGAAATCTGTCATAATGGTATTTTTGACGTTTCATTTTTTTATTTCTTTTATCTCTCTCCCCTTTCACTTGGGACTAACTGTGGCCTCATGCTATTTTACACATTTCATTTCGTTGTGTGCACATTGTGCGTGTGTGTGATGCGTTGCGTGTGCTGTGCGTGTGTGTGCGTGTGCTGTGCCTGTGCGGTGTGTGTGTGTGTGTGTGTTGTGTGGGTTGTGTGTGTGTGGTAGTGGTGTGCCGCGCGCGTGTGGCGTGTGTGCCAGCGCGGTGCGTATATCTTTGCCCTCCTTTCTCTATGCTCTCTTCACTCCTTTCCTTCTTATGCTCTGTCTGTTTGTCTAGCTTTCTTGTTTTTTTCTTTCATCTCATTTCTTCACTCCCTCACATTTCTCTACCTACCCTCCACGGTCCTGTCTTCCTCCCTCACCCATTCATTGCACCTTCCCCCCTACCCTTCCCACCTCCCTTCCTCCCCTATCCTCTGTCTTTCCTTCCTCCCTCCCAATCCTACTGTCTTCCTCTCCTCCCTCCCTGCCCCAACTTCCTCTCTTTCCTTCTCCTCTCCTCTATTCCTCTCCTTCCTTCGCCTCCCTCCCCCATCTCTGTCTTTCCTCCCTCCCTTCCCCATCCATCTATATCCTTCCTCTCACATTCCTCCATCCTCTCTTGTCTTTCTACCTTACCTCCTTCCGCCCTTCCCCATTTCTCCCTCCTCTCTTCCGTCCCTTCTGGCTCTCTATCCCCTCCACCCCTCTTCCTTCTCCCTCCTCCTGTCTACCCCCCCCCCCTGTTAGCGCGAATCACTTTCCGCGAAATTGACACTGAAGACATCACGCATTTTTTAATTTCTATTATTAGTATTTTTGACTAAAACCAAAAAAGTTGATGAAGAACTCGAAAGCCTGTCTAACCTTGACCTCTCCCCTCCCTCACTTCCCCCCTCCCCCACCTCACACCTTCCATGTCGACCTCGACCCCTCCCCCCTTCCCCTCCCTCCATTCCCCCACCACTTCCCCTCCCTCCATCTTCCCCCCTCCCCTCTCATATGTCGACTCGACCCCTCCCCCTTTCCCTCCACCTCCTTGCTGATATAAACAATGTCGAGATTTATATTTTTTTGTTTTTGTTTTGTTCTTCCTTAGTCTTTATGTTCTTCTTCTCTTTTTTCTTTGGCTTTCTTCTTAGAGAAAAAATAGTTATGCTTGTGTTATTCACCCTTCACCCTTTCTCTTTCTCTACTTTCTCTCTATTATTTATTCTTCCCTCCACTCTATTTCAAACCTTCCCTCCGTCTCCGTCCCACTTTCCCTAAGTTAATGTTTATTTTGGTGAAATGGATTTTATGTGGGTTTATGCCTTCAAGGTTAGGTTTTCCCCCTTTATTTTATACTTCTTGTATCGCTATTTTTCTTTTTTTTTCTTGAATTTGACGTTATGCCTGTTTTGGGCGACGAGAGACGGGGGTTCTGAATATTGTTTTTTATTTTTTCTTCTTCTTTTCATATCCATTGTTTGCGTTTATTCGTTTTTATTTCTTCCTCGTCCTTTTGTGCTTCCTCACACACAAGAAATCGTGTACAGAGGCATACACGTACATTCTCTCTCTCTCTGTCTCTCTCTCTCTCTTCCCTCTCTCTCTCTCTCTCTCTCTCTCTCTCTCTCTTTCTTTCAATTCTCTCTCTCTCTCTCGCTCTTCATGTCTCTCTTCACCTCTCTCTTCTCTTCTTTCCCTCTCTTTCTACAGGTATATGCAAGCAAGTTAACACATAAAACACAACACACACACACACACACACACACACACACACGCGCACATCACACAACCCGCGGCGCGTGCACACACGCACACATACACACCACACACACACACACACCACACACACAACACACCACACACACCACACACACACACACACACACACACACACACGCAAAACACACACGCGCAAGCAATATTATTTTGTTTGCATTGCACGAGACTCAACTTATGTATGCGAAGACTCCGGGACATTAAACGCATTAAATATGTCTAACGCAAGAAACTTTTGAACTGGTGCGTTCATGAATGCGCAATTTGCATACGTAATTCTCACGCAGAAAATGGTGTAGACAGCGACCTTCTAGCCATTTGGTGTAATTACTATTAAACTGATGATCATGCGCTTAATTGTAAGTACAGTATATCCATCTTGGACTAATCTTCCATAACATTAAGTTTCCTTTTATTTTCCATTCAATTCTCTCAAGGAGCGATCCACATAACGCTGTGTGGGATTTCCGGCTGGAGTAAAGGTTGGAGAAAGCGATACCAGTGCTATACAACGCAGGCGACTACCAGTACCAGATACCACTACCAACACTAATACCAAAATTACGATTGTGAGACTAGAAACTTGACGATTGTTATTATTCGACTCGGAGAAGGAATTATGCTAATGAGTTACACGGAGGGTGTTTAAGTAATAAGCCTTTTGTATGAATATTGTGTTCGCTTTACCGAAAGAACTACGAAGTACGAGCGAAGTTGTGCTTTCGCTGCAGAACGTCGGGTGATTTTCTGGGTATCTCCGCTTTGCCTTTACTATTATTGTTGTCTTTTCTGTATTATCTTTTCTATGGTGAGGATTGTCTTTCTTTTTCGGGGTTGTTTTTTTATCGTTGTTATTCTCATTCTCATGAATTTTA
>NW_020870194.1:267528-270028 GCF_003789085.1 Penaeus vannamei | reverse complement strand
ATATGCTTCTTCTATTTTCCTTTTTCTTAAAAAAAAAATCAAGCTTTTTATTTTCTTTTTCCCTTCTCTATTCTCTCTTTATTTCTCTCTTCCTCCTCTTCACTCAGCTCAGCTGAAAGGCCATGGCAATTGCGGAAGATGTCCTTAGATAAAGACACCGGAAATGACGAATGTTTAACAACGTCACATGACAGGGCATCTTTCCCCATAATTTCCTTTCATTTAATCGAATTCATGTATAAAATCCTGATCACTGCTCGATAATCCATTAAGAGTTAAGGAGTGGTTATCATGACCTACATGTGAAAATTCAGCCTTATAGGATAAGCGGAAGTGGACTCACCTCGTATACAAATGTGTGTGTGTGTGTGTGTGTGTGTGTGTGTGTGTGTGTGTGTGTGTGTGTGTGTGTGTGTGTGTGTGTGTGTGTGTGTGTGTGTGTGTTTATAATTATGTATGTATCTATTTTGCATTTATTCTCATTCTGTATTTGCCATTTTTCTTCTTTTACTATCATTACCATCATCTCATTACTGCTTTTATCATTATTGTTATTGTTATTATTTTTTTTATTTTTGCTGTTAATCATTATTGTTGTTATTGTTCTTGTTGTTTTAATTATTTGTTGTTGCTATTATTATTATTTCCATTATTTTTCTTTATTTCTATCATTGGTATTGTTATTATCATTATTGTTTTTAATATTATTAGTATTATAATCATTATCGCTATTATTTGTAGTATCATTATTATTGTTATTACCATTATTATTATCATTATCTTATTTCATATTTTCCTATTATCATTATTCTTATCATATTTATTATCGTCATCCTCATCATCCAGCATCATTTCAGTTTCATCGTCATCTTTATTACTATTGCTATCATTATCATTATTGATGATATATTATTATTATTTTCATCACTATCATTATCATTATCATTTTTATTACTATTGTTATTATTATATGTATATATATCATTATCATTATTATTATCATTCATCATCATTATTATTATCATTCATTATCATTATTTTCATTATCATTTTCCTTATCATAACCAATCATTATCATTCATCATCATCATCATCATCAATTTCTTAACTTTGTTTTGTATTATATCATTTTATCTATCTTCCATTGTAATTTTCCGCGTATTTTGTAATGTGGGATGAATTAAATTAAGAAATATGATAACGTAATAGTTTCGTTCAGCGAGATATTGCATGTCTATTTTGCAAATCTCGTTTCTTTCGTATTATTTGTATTTTCACCCTCTTTTTAGAATATTCTTCCTTATTGTTGCTATTAAGGCGATATCTATTGTATGGCTTTACGTATTCTATTTCTGGACGAATTCGAGGATTGCCTCTGTATGTAAATCTCTTTGTCAATATATTTTCGTGCCGTGTTCAGCTTTGCAACCTGCACATAATAACAGCAATTCCTATTTTAATCCGTAAATGTAAAAGGATTTCACTTCTATTTTTCTTTTGAACTTCACGAGTCACTTCCTCTCTAGTACGGCGGGAAATAAAACTTGTTGGCAGATGCTCTCAAAACTTATATACAGTATATTATATATATATATATATATATATATATATATATATATATATATATATATATATATATATATATATATATATATATAATATACAGAGAGAGAGATAGAGAGATAGAGAGAGATAGATAGAGAGAGAGACAGGCATAGAGACAAGGAGATAAAAGAGAGAAATAGATAGACAGAGAGAGAAAGAGAGAAGGAGAATCAGAGGCTCAGAGACAGAGAGAGAAGAGAGAGAGAGAGACAGTCATAGGGACACAGAGACAGAGAGAGACAGGGAGAGAGAGAGAGAAGGAAAGACAAAGACCGAGATGTAATGCATTTCCTCCCCCGTGATTCCGCGTCGCCGCTTACACCTGAGCGACTGTTCCTGCGTGATCTGCCCAGCAAGGCCTTTCGAACGGCGGAGGAGAACACCATCAAATAAATCTTGTTATGTTCTTCCCAGTAATAATGGCGGATTTTCTTTGTCAAAGACTTGGGTTATTGGCGTTCTAGTTATTTGTGCGTTATTTGTTTTCTCTGTTTCAAAGTTCCTGGAAGGGTGGACACGCACACGAACACAGAAGCGCGCTCGCAAACACGCGCGCTCGCACACACACGCACACACGCAGGCACATGCATGCAAATATACATACATATAGGCACACACACATACACACAACACACATGGGCACACACACACACGACACACCAAGAGAAATAGAATATGGATTTAAATCACTTTTTCTTTTTTTTTCTCTTTTATTTCTTGTCCTTCTTTATCCACTCATAATTCGCCCTCATCTTTATCTACTTCACTTCATGCTGATTTTCTTCCGTTTCATTTATTCTTCTTCCTCCTTCTGCACCTCCTACTTCTCCTCACCCTTTTCTCTTCTTCTTTATCTTTTTATTCCATATTTTCCGTCGCTCTTAAAGACGGATGA
>NW_020870194.1:252528-257528 GCF_003789085.1 Penaeus vannamei | reverse complement strand
AAAAGGAAAAAAAAAAAGAAAAAAAAAAAAAGGACGAAAAAGAAGTGAAAAAAGAAAAAAAGAGGAAGATTAAAAAGAAAAGAGGAAGAAGAAAGAAAAAGACATGAAAAAGAAAAAAGAAAAAAAAGAAAATCTGAAAAAGGAAAGAGAAGAAGCAGAGACCGAGGAAGCGAGGGAACAACAGCACTGCCACCACGAGAAGGCCAAGACTTATTCCTCCCAAGGCTTCTCCAAAATAATTCATTACACCCATAACATCAAAAGAATTTTAAAACAACAGCAACAATAAACAAAGGAAAGAAAAGAAAGGAAATGTAAACAAAAAAATTAAAAAGTAAAAAGTAAAAGTCAATTCCGAAGCAACGTTGTGACCTCAAGTAGTAGTTACAATAAACAAAGGAAAGAAGAGAAAGAAAAAGTAAAAAAAATAATAAATAATAATAATAATAATAAAGAATAAAAAAATAAATAAAAAGTAAAAAAAAAAAAAAAAAAAAAAATGAAAATAAATTCCAAAGCAATCTTGCGACCTCAAGTAGTAGTTTGCGATTTATTCTTCCTCTTCTCAAAATGCTTCGCCGCCAAGACGGAGATCGACACCGGAAGGACGCGCTGGGGGTGATGGGAGATCTCTCGCCGACTTTTTTTTTATGTTTTTTTGTTTGTTTTTTTCCTTTTTTTATTTTTTTTTTTTTTTTTTTTTTTTTTTTTTTTTCTTTTCATTTTTTTTTTTTGTTCTTACTTTGTTTCTTTTTTTCTTTTTTTTCTGTTTTTACTTTTTCACTCTTTTTTCAGTTATTCATATATTTTACTTTCTTTTTGTGTATTTTTCTCTCTCTCTTCCTTTTATTTTTACTCTTTTTTACGTTTTACTTATCTTTTCATGATATTAAGAAAGAAGAAGAAGAGGATAATGATGATGATGAGGAGGAAGAAGAGGAGGAAGAAGAAATAGAAGAAAAAGGAAGAGGAAGAGGAGGAGTAGGTGAAGGAGAAGAGCACGGAGAAAGACAAAGAGAAGGAGAAGGAGAAAGAGGAGGAGGAGGAGGAGAGGGGGAAGGAGGTGAAGGAGGAAAGAAAAAGAAAAGAAAAAGAAAAGAAAAAGAAAAAGAAAGAAGAAAAAGAAAAAAAGAAGAGGAAGAAGGAGGAAAATAATATAAAGGAAAAAAATAAAAAAGAAGAAGATTAAAAAGAAAAAGAGGAAGAAGAAAAGAAAAAGACATGAAAAAAAAAAAAGAAAAACAGAAAAGCTGAAAAGGAAAGAGAAGAAGAAGCAGAGACCGAGGAAGCGAGGGAATAACAGCACTGCCACCACGAGAAGGCCAAGACTTATTCCTCCCAAGGCTTCTCCAAAATAATTCATTACACCCATAACATCAAAAGAATTTTAAAACAACAGCAACAATAAACAAAGGAAAGAAAAGAAAAAAGTAAACAAAAATAAAAAATAAAAAGTAAAAGTAAATTCCGAAGCAACGTTGTGACCTCAAGTAGTAGTTACAATAAACAAAGGAAAGAAGAGAAAGAAAAAGTAAAAAAAAAAAAAAAAAAAAAAAAAAATAATAAAATATAAAAAATAAATAAAAAGTAGAAAAAGAAAAAAAAAATGAAAATAAATTCCAAAGCAACCTTGCGACCTCAAGTAGTAGTTTGCGATTTATTCTTCCTCTTCTCAAAATGCTTCGCCGCCAAGACGGAGATCGACACCGGAAGGACGCGCTGGGGGTGATGGGAGATCTCTCGCCGACTGTTTTTTTTTATTTTTTTGTTTTTTTTCCTTTTTTACTTTTTTTTTTTTTTTTTTTTTTTTTTTTTTTTTTTTTTTTTTTTTTTTTTACTTTTTTCTTTTCGTTAATTTTTTTTTTGTTCTTACTTTGCTTTTACTTTTTTTTCTTTTATTATTTTTTTTTTCTGTTTTTACTTTTTCACTCTTTTTTCAGTTATTCATATATTTTACTTTCTTTTTGTGTACTTTTCTCTCTCTCTTCCTTTTATTTTTACTCTTTTTTACGTTTTACTTATCTTTTCATTTTTACTTTCTTTTTTATCTTTTAATTTTCTTAATTTTCACTTTTTCTTTGCATTTAGAGATTTTAGAATGATGAATGTAATAATGTAGATGAGAAAAAGATTTGTAAACGCTTCATATATTTCATAATTTCACACTCAGAAGAAAATTAATTTAGATAATATAATAAATGGAAAACGGTTGCTAAGTCTCTCTGGCATTCATGTTTAAATCGTGAAGTTTATATATACAAAGACATGAGGTTTAAGTTCTAATGTAATGTAATACTTAACTAATCTTTGAATTTACTAAGCGACTTGAGATGAATTACATTTAATATTTGTCTTAAGACAGGAGTGTACCTTAAATAACCAACCATCCACCTTAACTGGGACTAAGATCTAAGTGTATGGAACTAATATTTCATAATTTCACACTCAGAAGAAAATGTTTTAGATAATATGATAAATAATAAAATAAATCGGTTGCTAAGTCTCTCTGGCATTCATGTTTAAATCATGGTTTATATATACAAAGATATGATATTTAAGGCTTAATGTAATCGCAGCTGCTTAACTATACTTTGAATTTCCTAAGCGATTTTCAGACTTCAGATGAATTACATTCAATATTCGTCCTAAGACAGGAGTGTTCCTTAAATAACCAACCATCCAACTTAACTGGGACTAAGATCTAAGTGTATGGAACTAATAGTACACTTAAACTAGTTGAAAAAATATCTTCAATGCTTTGTGACGCATATGAGAAGGAAGGAACACAAAAGGATAAATAACCTATAACACAACGAAATAAAATAAAATACAATCACAATAAAATATCCAAAGAAAAGAGAATTAAAAAAACGTAAACAAATCAAACAAAACTCTTTAAAAATCAACCCCCCCCCCCCAAAAAAAAAAAAAAAGATCTCACTGAAGTACGAAAATCCGCGATCCGACAGAGCACGCACAGCCCGAAGCTTTTTAGCAGGAAGTAACGGGATTGCAAGCAGGCAAGCAAGCGGGAACTCAATTGCAGTCACGGCCTCGGCGATCGTTCGGAAGACGGCGAGGAAGGGAGGAGAAAGGGGGAAGGGGAAGGGGGGAAGGGGAAGAGAAAGGGAAAGGGAAGAGGAATGAGGGAAAGGGGAGAGGGATGGGAGGGGGAAGGGGAAGAAAAGAAGAGGGAGAGGAAGGGGAAGGAAGAGAGGGAAGAGGGGAAGAGGGAGGGAAAGGGGAGAGGGAAGGGAAGAGGGAGAAGGGGAAGAGGAAGAGGGAAGGTGGGAGGGGAAGAGGAAGAGGGGAAGGGAAGGAAAGTGGGAAGGGAAGGGGAGAGGAAGCGAAGGGGAAAGAGAGGAAGGAGGGGAAGGAAAAGGAAAGAGGAGGGAGAGGAAGGAAGGAGGAAAGGAGAGAGGGAGAGGGAGGGAAGAGAAGAAGGGGAAGAGGAAGGAGAAGGAGGAGCACTCACCTAGCCTAAGCCATCGATGTGCTTGCGAGATAAATGGCCAACTGATAAATGCACCAATTTGGAGGCTATAACTTGCTTGTGGGATCATCCTGCGTGATAGATATTCAGGGGGGAGGGGCAGGGGGGGGTGTATTTAAATGGCTTGGCTCGACGAAGAAACGGAGTGAGGGGATTTTAAGGAGATTTGTGCGTTTCGGGAAGACTTCTCTCTATTGCAGGATTCTGTTGCAGGGCGATAAGCGATGATAGAAGGGATTGCGACTGTCTGTAGCTTATTTTTTTTTCTCTCTCTTTTTCTTCTTCTTTCTTTCTTTCTTTCTTTCTTTCTCTCTCTCTCTCTCTTCTCTCTCTCTCTCTCTTCTCTCTCTCTCTCTCTCTCTCTCTCTCTCTCTCTCTCTCTCTCTCTCTCTCTCTCTCCTCTCTCTCTCTCTCTCTCTCTCTCTCTCTCTCCTTCTCTCTCTCTCTCTCTTGTTTGTCTAACTTCAACAGGTACATCTATACTGAAACACATTCAGATTAACAAAACATTATACTAATCTCTTGGATGAATAATGTAGATCTTTCACTGGAAGAAAAGGAAATTCATCTAAATTTATTTTTTGTTTGAGTGCTTTTTGCAACAGAATTAAGAGCCTTTTAATATCTCATCTCAAAAGTTATATATAATGAAGAATTATTCATATATAAACAGACAGTCAAGGATACACATATTCTAACATTAACGTGCTTCATGTTGCAGTCAATGTATGTACGGATGTTGATTGAATATGAATGTAAATATTTATAGAAAGCTTGCATTAAATACTGTCCAATTTATCATTTATCAGATATTTAATTCCTGAATGGCTTGTTTATACATTTACATCTAAATAGTAACACGCATCGCACAAATTTTCTTAGCAACTGTCCTGAAAGAAACAAAAACTAAAACTTCAAGTTAATGATTATGACTACGGCACTAATAGCCAACTAGTAAGTCGCTCAATGAAAGGGCATTAGCACAATTAACACTGGGGCTCATAAAAGTTTAATGGCGGTAGTACAGGCAATAAAAAAGCGTTGCAATAGAAGAGCAGTTCGTTTGATTGTGCGCACGAGAAGGCACCCCCCCCCCCGCCACCCCACTCCGTCCCCCATCACCCCTTTTGCATTATACCCCCCCCCCCACCTTTCCAATCCTCTAACGCCCGAAAAAGTGAATGAAAATATTTTTCATAGTTAAATCCAATGACAAGTGAAATGATGCGTCTGCTGTAAAATATGTCAATATTTTTGGATTTTTCCGCTTCCTGACATGTACATAACACACTCAAAAAAGAAAAAAAAATGATGATTTGGAAATAATTTTCATGAAAAGATAGAATGACATCTGGAATTACACGTTTATTTTATGTTGTAGAATATTAAAATGTGAACATAGTGATGATCATGATGATGTTAATAGGATAATTGGAGTTCAAGTCAAATCCAGTAACAATGAACATCAAAACGAGTAGTAATGAGTGGAATAATAGTAATAATATTC
>NW_020870194.1:235028-245028 GCF_003789085.1 Penaeus vannamei | reverse complement strand
AAGAGGAGGACGAGATTAATAGAGAAAGGGGGGAAGGGAAGATGAGAACAGGAAGAAGAATAAATAGAAAGAAAAGAAGACAAAAAAAAATGGAAAGAGGAGAAGAAAGGAGAAAGGAAAAAAGGAAATAAGTACAAGAAAAAGAAAAGAACCAAAAAGAGAGAGAGAAGGCAAATTCAAAAGCAGAAATGGATTCGGGGGACAGGAAGCGGAAATGATAGAAGTTGGGAGTAGAGGAAAAATAAAGAAAAAACAGGGAAATGGATAGGAATAGGGAATGAGGAAAAGGGGGGAAAGGCAGTGAGGGGAAGGGGAAAGGGGGAGGAAGGGGAGGGGAAGGGAAAGGGGGAATGGGGGAGGGAGAGGAGAGAAGGGGAAAGGGAGCAAGGGGGAAGGGGAGAGGAAGGGGGGAAGGGAAAGTGGAAAAAAAGGAGGAAGAGGGGAAAGGGGAAGAAGGGGAGGGGGAGGGGAAGGGGAAGGGAAAGGGAAGGGAAGGGGGGGGGGCGAAGGACGGGGAATAGGGCAGGAGTCGGGGAATGGAAAGGGGAGAGGGGGGAAATACGAGTAATGGAAGCAAAGACAGTCCAGATTTTTGTAAAAGGCGGAGAGGGGGGGGGGGGGAGGGTGGTGGGGGTGATTTGAGGCGGAAGGAGGGGAAGGAGAGGGAGGGGGGAAGAGGGGGTAGGGGAGATATGAAAGAAGGGGGAAAAGCTGTAGAATCGAGTACAAGGGATACAAAGAGATGAAAATAGAACGATAGAAAAATAGACTGATGGATAGATAGAGAGATAGAAAAACAGATACCTAGATAAAAATGAGAGCGGAGAAGGAGGTAGAAAATAAGGGAGAGAGAGAGAAAAGAAATAAGAGAAGAAATAAAGAAATAAAAAAAAATATTGACCTCTCATCCTACCCCCCCCCCAAAAAAAAAAAAAAAAAAACAGCGAAGGAATCATAGCAAAATAACACACACAGCAAAGAAGAAAATAAAATAAAAGAAATAAAAAACTAATCAGAATGGTGAAGGATGTAAAACAGACAAAAAAAAACTAAAACAAGAGGATGATAAGTGCGCGAAAGAGGGAGACCGAGAGAGAGTGGCACGAACCCCTCTTAACTCCGATGAGAAACAGACTTTGAAAGAGGGGAGAAGGAGGGGGGAAACGAAGGGGAGACGAGAGGGGGAGGAAGGAGGGAGAGGAGGGAGACGGAGGAAGGGGAGAGAGGGAGAAGAGGTGAGTAGAGGGAGACGAAGTAGTGGGAGGAAGGAGAGAGGTGGGAGAGGGATTATAAGGAGAGGGAGACGAAGAGGGGAGGAAGGAGTGGAGGAGATAAAGGTGAGTAGAGGGGGAGAAGAAAGAGAGAGAGGGGAATGAGTAGAGGGAGACGAAGAGGGGGAGGAGGGGGAGGAAGGAGAGGGAGATGAGGGAGGAGGGAGACGAAGAGGGGGAGGAAGGGGGAGGAGGAGAGGGAGATGAGGAGAGGGAGGAAGGGAGAGGAAGAAAGGGAAATGAGTAGAGGGAGACGAAGAGGTGGAGGAAGGGGGAAGAGGAGAGGGAGATGAGTAGAGGGAGAAGAAGAGGGGTTGGAAGGGGGAGGAGGAAAGGGAGATGAGGAGAGGGAGACGAGAGGGGGAGGAAGGGAAGAGGAGGAGAGGGGACGAAGTGGGAGCAGGGAGATGAGGAGAGGGAGACGAAGAGGGGGAGGAAGGGAGATGAGGAGAGGGAGACGAGGAGAGGGAGATGAGTAGAGAGAGACGAAGGGGTTGGGAAGGAGAGGAGGAGAGGGAGACGAAGAGGGGGAGGAGGAGGAGAGAGAGGAGAGGGAGATGGTAGAGAGAGAGACGAAGGGGGTTGGAAGGGAGAGGAGGAGAAGGAGACGAAGAGGAGGAAGGGAGAGGATGGTATGGGGATGGTGAGGTAGAGAGGAGAGGCGAAAGGGGGGGAGACGAGGGAGAGGGTATAAGGGGACGTGGGAGTGGGGGTGGGGAGAGGCGAGGGGGGGGGTCATGCGAAAGGGGGAGGAGTGAGGGCGTGTCTGTTTCCCTATGTGTGTGTTTGTTTTGTGTATGTGTGTTTGCATCTATGCACCAATGCATGTTTACACGCATTCCTGTGGATAAGTACGTACATGTCGTGTGTATACATTCGTGCGCAAGCGTGTACGTGCAGCCGTGTGTGTGTGCCTTGTTTAATGGAAGGCTAAAGTGTCCCATTCCGGTGGCAAATTATCCCATATTTCTTTGACGTGCTCCTGGGATCGATGCCTCCGTGATAAAGTATCCATAGATATTCGGAATCGATGAAAGGTTATTCTCAGACTTTTATTTCGATAGAATGAATAGAATGACGCAAGCGGCGATTGCCTTTCCTCTTGTTATTGTCTTTCTTGGCTTATTCTTAATGAAACGAAAGGGGGGAATGGATTGATAGGTGATATAAAACCCGCCGGCTATTTTATGGTACAGTGGAAGTGTAAATGTTAATTTGATCTGATTTGCATAACAAGCAGAATAATGCATGGAATAACATATCCAATCACACAACATACATTCCCTCACGCACTCACATATACATTCACTCAGTCACGCATCACTCATCACATATACATTCACTCACTCAGTCATACGTATTCACTCACTCACTCATGCACATTCACTCACTCACTCCTACACTCACTCATTCATACACATTCATTCACTCACTCATACACATTCACTCACTCACTCATACACATTCACTTACTCACTCATACACATTCGCTCACTCACTCATCACAGTCACTCACTCAGTCATAACACATTCACTCACTCACTCATACACATTCACTCACTCCTGTGCGTTCACTCACTCATTTCATACACTCACACTCATACACATTCACTCACTCACTCACCAAACATTCATTCATTCATTCATCACTCACACAAATAAAGTAAACCTGGCATAATTGCAACAACTGTACTCACCGGCCGCCAACACCAAGCTCTCCTTCACTACTCATCCTTCTATGAACCGATCTGAACCGAACAATGGAGACTCGACCGCAAACAACTGGGTTCCTCGTCACCCTCCCCCTCCCCCCCCCCTCCCTCTCCGACCTCCATCCCTCGTCGAAACCTTCCCCAAACAGGAACCAGAGCTTACTCGTCGCCCCCTTTGCGAGAGCCCCTAGATATGGTTCCTAACTCCCCTCCATCCCAATCTAACCCTCGAAGCTATCCCAAAGCAAAGGCTTCCTCGCCCCTAAACCCCGGAAACTCTCAGTGATCCTCTTCAAAGTCTTCAAAATCTGCAGCCCCCATTTTCCAGGTCAGTCAAAGTCTTCAAAATCATGGTCCTTGAGAGCAACCCTATTTCCCCCCTCTCCCCTCCCCTTTCAAACCAACTTCAACAGTCCTCCCCCCCCCCCCTCCTCCTTCAAACCAACCCCAGTACTCCTTCCCCCTCCTCTTAAAACCAACCCCAAGAGTACTCCTTACCCCCCCCCCCTCCTCCTTAAACCCAACCCCAAGAGTCCCCTTCCCCCTCCCCTTCCCCATCCCTCCCCCTTCAAACCAACCCAAGAGTCCTCCTTCCCCCTCCCCCTCCCCTTCAAACCAACCCAAGAGTCCTCCTTCCCCCCTCCCCCCCTCCCCCTCCTTCAAAACCCCAAGAGCTCCTTCCCCCTCCCCCTCCCCTTTCAAATCAACCCCAAGAGTCCTCCTTCCCCTTCCCTCCTCCCCCTTCAAACCAACCCCAAACAGTCCTCCTTACCCCCCCCCCTCCCTTAAAACCAAACCCAACAGTCTTCTCCTCCCCCTTCCAAGTGTCCTCCTCCCCCCTCCCCCTCCCCCTTCAAACCAACCCCAACAGTCCTCCTTTCCCCTCCCCTTCAAACCAACCCCAAGATTCCTCCCCCCCCCTCCCCCTCTAAAATTATCCCCAAAAGGCCTCCTGACCGCCGCCGATGCCCCTCCCCCCCCCCCCACTCGTTCCTTCCCCCAGGCCCTTCACAAACACAATTAACTCGACCCTTGCCAACGACAGTCCTAATCACGCCCATCGCCGCCCATCACCGGAGCCAGAATTAGGGCGGCGTCGATTAGGGAATATTCTTGTATCTACAACCCTGTATTAAGATCATTAAGACTGTTTGTTGTGATGGCCGTTTGTCCATATTGGGCGTTACGGCGTCTAAACAAGCGTTGGCTAATTCGCTGTCTAAAGTAAACAGTTATCATGACTGCTGTTGTGTGAGGAATAGCTTGGGAATTTCTGCTTATAGTAAATGTTATAGCTCGCTGGTCTTTATTAGTAGGGTTAAATTTGAAACGAAAGACTGCATATCACGAAATGAAATTATTCTTTTTTGACTCTTTTGTTTTGTTTTTGCTTTGAGTATGTAAAGCAGCAAACAAATTCATCAATTCAGTTATTATTGTCTGAATAATTGACTTTCAGAATGCTATTACATAACCAATCAGTCTAAGTTTCTAACCAATCAGATACCAATTCAAACAAAATCCGCCAAAACGACCAGCCAATCCCATTCTCACACAATCAAACTCTCCAGACCATCGAGCCAATCCCATTCTCGGACGCTCTGCCCTACTAAACTCTCCCAACCAATCATAACCCTCTTTCCCGCCATTTCAAATTAACCGCTACGTCCAAGCGAACAAACATAGCTCTTTCTCGCTTAACCTAGCAAAGCAGCGATGTCTAAAACACCGTTGCTCCTCAGCCATCAACTTCACTTCGTAAATGAACAAGGCGGAAGCTTTTAGTCGTAGAGGGCAGGCCATAAAGGCTCAGTTCGCCTGTAATCAAACTCGGTGTAGATGGGCGAACAGGAGAGAGAGAGAGCAAGACAATCAGAGAGGTGGACCCCACTGAAGGGACAATGAGCCCCGACGGGAGGGAATCCGGACCTCTCAATGTCCGTCCTATCTTTGATACACCCGCGCGCGCACGGCTAAGGCGGCCTCAGAACCAGACTGCGATATAGCCCAAAACAGATAGACATCGAAGATCGCGACCTGAGTCATAGCAGCGTCAGGACAAGGGATGTACGCTCTCCGCAGCAGCCGATGGAGCAGCGGCCTCTTTACTTATACAGTGTTCCTCAGCCTGGCATCGACAAGCTGACACGACCGAGTGCACTGTGACGAGCCGACGCGTAGAGAACGGGAATCCCACTTTGCCCGAGACATCGACTACCTAGGCGTCTGTCACTCGATGCCGTACACTGCCACCTCATCTCGCCCGAACATCTCCCCGTCATTAGTACCAGTGACGAACAGCAAAGGCTTCTACCGCGAGAAACAGAAAGCCGCATGTGTCACACTTAGGGAATACCGCACTAGACAAGCGCTACCTCTCCTCTAACAGTCTAGCATTCCTATGATGATGCATATCCAGCGCGCGATCACCCTACGGGATAACGAATAATGACTACCATCTCCCGACTGGCTGGGAGACCCCAGAGGACTTATATGCACTGAACTGAAGCCAAAGCCACAAACTGCAGAGACACGGACCACACTGCCTACACACATAGGGACGGGATAGTCGTGCAAGAGCCGTGGCGTGAATCCTGACACACGCCAAGGTCCAGCCAATGCAGCTCTACCCGCCAGACGTCCCGACTTGCATCGCTTTGCTAATAACTACTCGACTCGGGTGTTGTCACAACACAATCTCGACCAGTGCTATCATGTTCCATTCGGCCTAGAGATCGTGAGAGAATCGACAGAGAGAACACTGACTCTTGGATGAAGAACGCAAGCAGCGGACGAGAAGCGAGAGAGTGAAACCTCTAGTCCTCCATATTGTATCGATTGAACAGGAGCCCCAGATATGACAGAAGTATAGAGCACGATTGAGGCTACAGACGAGTCTACGAGAGATCGGGCGACGACCCGCCGAAGTACGAAGAGAAGGATGCGGAACCTGGTGGTGTGTAGAGCTGAACGCGTCGACGATTCCTAAATGAAGGTCGACCGTGCGCCGCCACGAACCGATACATAGAGCGGATAACGACAGCACGTATGGAGCGAGCGGATCAAGCACCCGCGCTGCATCCCCACGTATCTGCTTGAATACAGCTAGTCTCTCCGACACGTTCCACATCATTCATACGCTATTCGACTACCCGACACCGCGTCCCGACGCATCCACGAAACCAGGAAACCGCCATTACTGAACACACGCCTCTAATTATCCGCTTGCAGAACCGTTCAACTATCCCGTACACCTGCGTATCTCCGGCGTACCGAAATGTGAGTGGTCCATCATAATACGCCGTCGCCGTAAATATCGCATGACAGGCACGGTGTGTTCGTTCCATCTCCCTCAGCCCTATGACACACGCTCGCCACATATCCACGTCGACTTCTACAGCTCCCACGTCCGTCCTCGCAGACGTCCTCCCGACGGTCAACTCCAACCTTAACAACCTCCAACATAACCCAAACCCAGTTTCCCTGTCACTCCCGCTACGAGCTCGGCCGACATGCGTGAATCGGCGGTCAGCTGGAACGTCGAGAAGGAACTGCTCGCCAGTGAAGATCCAGAGAGACCGCGGTGGGTGGAGGAACTGATACACGCGCCACTTCGAGATGGAGAGGCTGCGGTGACGTATCCTATCACGTATCTGCTCGCAGACTGCGCTGACCAGAAGAGCATGATCAGAGCCATCGAGAGATCGAGAGAAGGATGAGAAGCGCATGAGTGAGTACGAACCGAAGAAGATTGCTCTGAAGCAGAAGATCAGATGAGACGCTAAAAATGCCATGAGAGAGATATAGTAAGGCCGGAGGTAACCAAGCACACGCGGGGGAGGTGAGAAGAGACCAAAGACGAAGACCGGGCAACCTGAAGGAAGGAAAGAAGAGGCAGTGGCTCGGGAAAGAGAAAGAAGAGGAGGTAGGGAAGAAGGGAGATGGGGAGATTGATAGAAAGAGGACAAGAGGGGGGGGGGATAGAATTAATTGACAGCCGAGAAATAATAGATCTCGATGACAGGACTAACAAACAGGCAACTTATGGATCGCTAAGTACGGATCAGACTACGAGAAGAATAGATAGATTAGAAAGGATGTAAGATATAGGACAGATCAAGGACTCAGGGAACTGCTAGAGAGTTCACAGCACGGACAGATCTGGTATGCAGAGATCCATAACGTCTCCAGAAGCGAGAGGAGATCGTAGCATGACGCAGAACGGAACGAGAACGGAGCAGCATGATCACCGTGACCGAGAAATGTGATACCTGGAGAGAGAGCATAACGAGAAGACCAGCGGCAGGATCGGCCAGTTGACAGAAACAGGTTCGACGATCAATCATCACCACAGCCAGCCCGCCGATGACGGACGCGCCACTCGCAGACAGAAGAGTGCATCCCTGCCGAAGGACGAACCGCAAGCAGAGTCCAATGATCACGCAGCCTGAAGACGAGAAATCAGTAGATGCAGGAGAGGCGGGGGCTGGGAAGGGAGATAGCATTAGATCTAGACCGACGATGAGACCAGGACAGACATCACGATATATATAGATATAAGATACAGCCTGTTAGGAGAGAGCAGACGAACTGAGACAAACATGCAATCCGACGAAAGCAAGAGACACGAGAAGCCCGATGGAGCATCATCCCCTGGACTTACCGGCTGTCACACTAATCGTCCAGCCATACTCGAACACTTCACGACCTGATTACACTCCTTTCTTGACACCATTCCCATTCGCACTTCAAACAATACACAACACCGTTACATGACCTCCTGAGTTATTCGTCTCCACGTTTTTAGTGAGCGTGACTTCCACAGCGCCCCTCACGTCGCTCTCCGTTACTCTGCTCTCCCTCGTCTATCTCAAAGTGCCCGAGCTCAAAGGCCAAGTTGCTCCTCTCCTGGGGCAATTCTTATTGCAGGTCGGAGCTGTGCTCTCGCGACACACCGCTCCGCAAGCCTGATACAACCGGCCGGCCCCAAAGGGGTGTGGTCTCTGTGAGGACTCGCCGATGATTTGTTCTCGAGGGCTAACGGGCGCTCCTCGCTCGGTCTCGGGCCCTTGCGAAGCTCGCCAGATCTAGTGCTATCGCGCGACACTGCTGGCTCGCACATGTAACCTTTAATTTCCTGCGTGTCAATAAAAGGCGAGCGCAGGTCCCGTCCATTCCCATCGTTTTCGCTGCTCCAGTGCAACCACCTACTTCTATCATTTTATGTCTGTTGATTGTTTTCCTATTCTTATCTTTTTTCTTTTTTCTTGGCTCTCCGTCTATTGGTGTGCATACTCTTTTTTTTCCTATCTTCTCACCTCGCTTTCTTTCTTCCTATCATCGAGTACCGAACCTTTGATCCCGCTCTTACCTTCTTTGGTCATATCTTCGCCTTGCTCTTACTCTTTATCATCATAATTCCGTTTATCTTCCATTCTGCCTCTCCTCCATTACACTTCAGTTCCTCTCTATTTATTCCTTTCGCTTCCTCACGCTTCATACCCTCCTCTCTTTCTTATTCTTCGCATGCTACATGCTGTAATATTTCTTTTATATCCTACATCCCCGTCCTATTGCTAGCCCTTACTATCCGGCTCTCACTCCTTCACTTACTCCTTTATGTCTGTAAGACCTGCATTATCCCAAGCCAACTGGCGCCTTCGAGAGGCTCCTCAGTCCACACTCCTCTACCGTTTCTGTCGCTGCCTCTCTTACCTCTCGTCGCAATGCTCCAAAAATAAATACAACAACTCACCTCCTAGCCTCTCCCATCTCTCCTCATCTTCCTCTCTCTCTCTCTCTCTCCTCTTCTCTCTCTCTCTCTCTCTTCTCTCTCTCTCCGCTCAGTGGTTCTCCACGTAACTTTCCAGGAACAGCCAGCGAAGGAGCGGCTTTCATTATGCAAACGCGGCCCCACTGCATCGCTGCGAGTAAGTGGGCTGGCCAAACGTCGCAATGGTTGGTAGGGGGGTGGAGTGGGGGTGTAGATGAGGCGGACTCGTGTACGGGGTGGGGGCCGGGAGTGGGAGATTGAGGTTTGGAGTTTGGTGGTGGGGCGGGTCGGTGGAGATGGGATGGGGGTGGGGTGGAGATGGGGTGGAGTTGGGGGTAAAGGTGGGGAAGGGACAATAAAAAGTTGATGGTCTAATGAAATGCCAAGGATCTTACCGCCTGCTGTCCTTAGTGTTACTAAAGATTGTTTAACAAACCCTTATTCCCGGCGGGCATAGTTATGGGACCACGCGGCAAACGTACTTGTCGAATATACACACACAAGAAGGAATATCTGAAGTATTATTACGTTATACAAAAGCAGACACATAACGTCCCCGGTCATCTGATTACTCCACCCTATTACCACATACATAACTGCCGCTACGCTCAACTACATATACAACTCGGCACACCCTCACATAACAGTAAAATAACGCTCAGCAATATGGTGCACTCTACATACCATACAATCATACAGCTCGAAAAAAACTAACAACATTCTACCACACATAAACCCCAAAAGACTAGCATGAGTCACGCCGCAAGAAACACGAACACAGTATATTACTCCCAAATACTCACCAAACTACCCGACACACACCTACATCCTCCCACACCAATAAAAGAGAGCGAGAGAGAGAGAAAAAAAGAAAGATATTAAAGAGCGAGAGACTTTATCGCTTAAAGGGCACGGTTATATACGTTTATTTCCTCGACACTCTGGTTTCCGAAGTCTCGTGTGTGTGACTGTGGAGTTTACTACATTGTGGCTTTCACTTTCAGCTGTACTATTCGAGGCAAGTGTGGTAAAGCCCAGTGGAAGGGGACACAGACACACACACACGGTATCCGGCCCTCAGTGGTATAGGGGGATATCTGTATGCAACAGGGACGGGGAATATGTGGTGTGTATGTCTGTACGAAAGACGTGCAGGTACACAGAGGGACTTATCTGCATACAGGGTAGAGTAGAAGCAAACCCTGGTACAGAAAGGCATTCACCGTAAACACACACAAACAAAG
>NW_020870194.1:197528-207528 GCF_003789085.1 Penaeus vannamei | reverse complement strand
TATTCTCTCTCTCTCTCTCTCTCTCTCTCTCTCTCATCTCTCTCTCACTCTCTCTCTCTCTCTCTCTCTCTCTCTCTCTCTCCTCTCTTTCTCTCTCTTCCTCTCTCTCTCTCTCTCTCTCTCTCTCTTCTCTCTCTCTTCTCTCTCTCTCTCTCTCTCTCTCTCTCTCTCTCTCTCTCTCTCTCTCTCTCTCTCTCTCTCTCTCTCTCTCTCTCTCTCTTCCACTCTACATTATTATCATCAGTAAGCAGTCAAGGGTAATATAGCTTCTTTTTCATTCGCAAACACGAGGAAGTAACACAAAAGAATGAAAGAAAGAAAGAAAGAGATCGAGTAAAAATGATAACAGAGGAAATTAATAAAAAAACAAAGAACCGGAAGGAAGAAAACGAAAGAAATGAATCGAAATATAAAGAGCAGAAGAAGAGAAGAAAAGAAAGAAAGAGAGAGAAAAAGAAAGGTTAAGACTGCATAAATCAGCAATAACAGGGAAGCAGAAGGGTTTAGGCAACATGTTCAGACAAGTTTACGAAATCGCAGAACCTTAGAAGGTAAACATCAATCTCCGGAATGCTTCCTCCTCCCGGAAGCCGAAGCCAGAGCCACGTCAGAGTGGATTATGATGTGTTCGATTTCCCTTCGCTTATTTTGGGGAGTTTCTTTTCTTTCTGAGTTCATTTGCATATTAGGTGATATATGAGGCGTGCGTGTGTGTGCTGTTCGGCTGCTGTTGTGTGTAGATATGATATATACATTCATATATATATATAATATATATATATATATATATATATATATATATATATATATATATATATATATAATATGAATGGAAAAAAACACTCTACCGTGTTGATACTATGGTAAAAACCCACAATGCACAAACTAGATTTTCTTCAATAAAAGATAAATGAATAAATAAATAATAAATAAATAATAAATAAATATAATAAATAAATAAATAAATAAATAAATATATAATATATATATATATATATATATATAATATATATAATATATATATATATATATATATGTATATATGTATATATACATATATATACGTGTGTGTGTGTGTTGTGTGTGTGTGTGTGTGTGTATGGATGTATATGAATGTATTAACCACCTTTTGCTTACATTTACAGTGACACCAATACAACTGCGTCGTGATTTGTGCTGTCAGAGTCAGCAGAATCACTACAAATGCTCACACGATGAACAGACGTTATGGTTTCCTTAATGACGAAATGACAACGAAATTAATTGCTGACTGATAGCAGGGTATCAATCACGCGTAGAAGGATGAATCTTTCTTTGATCCGATTTTGGTTTGGTTCACGAAAGTATATGCTGAGAGGTTGATGGATTTTCTCTCTCTCTCTGCTCTGTTGTAGGTATGCATGCATGTATGGATATAAATAAATTAAATAGATAAATATATAAATAATAAATAAATATATATAATATATATATATAATATATATATATATATATATATATATATATATATATATATATATATATAACACACACAACACACACACACACACACACACACACACACACACACACACACACACACACACACACACACACACACACACACACACACAATACAATATATATTATATATATACATATAATATATATATATATATACATATATATATATATATATATATATATATATATATATATATATATATATATATTATATATATATATACATGCTATTAAATAAAGCTATCAGGATTAATCATGAGTTCAATACCCTGTGACCTTAAGGAATTAAAACTCAAGCAACTGGGGTAGTAACCTGGCCTGATGAATTTCACAGGTAGGGTGATATTAGGGTAGGGTGCGTGGCAGAAGGGGAGTGGAGCTAAGTATGGGTGTATGTTAGTTCCTCATGCAGTCAGTTCAAACCTTAGGGAACTAAAGTTTGAACCAATGGGGTAAATTGGTATGAGAAATAACATCAAGAGGGTTATCTCGACATGAGGGTCTGGAATGGAGTAAAACCTGGATTCTTAAGTAATATTTTCAGCTGAAAACTCCGTAAAGCTAAAATATAGTTTAGCGAGGTTTTACTTTGTTTTGCTTAGAGCTGAAACTTGATATGATGAATAACAAAAGCGAGATATCAGGTAGGGGTGCCTCCTTATGTCGAAAACTCTGGACCTATACGTTGTGTCAATCTGAAACTTCAGTGTTGAAATTGCGTTTCTCCCAATATGAAAAACAAAGAAAATTTACTCCAAAAATATTTCTCGATGAAAAAAATATACGATTTGCAGTTTCTGTTTATCATTAATATCATTTTTTTTTAACCAATAGTTCATGTTGTAGAAATCAACTGCAAATGAATATGCAATACGACTAATACAAGATTTCGAAAAGAATCCTTCTCTGTTATATGAATTCATTGAAGTAATTGATGGCAAACAGACCTTCAGAAATACTTCCCAGAAATTCCCATGATGATGTGGAGCGGAAAAGATTGAATAGAAGGGAAATTTGATCATGACACAATATTAACAGCTATGATAAATATTGCTTGTGGAAGTTGATGAGAAGAGACAGTTAAATTAGAAAAGGAGAAAGAAGTAAGAAAGAGAGTAAGAGAGAGGGAGGAGAGAGAGTGAGAGAGGAGAGAGAGAGGAGTATGAGAGAGAGAGAGAAGAGATACAGAGATAGATAGATAGATAGATAGATAGATAGAGATAGAGAGAGAGAGAGAGAGAGAGAGAGAGAGGGGGCGCGGGGAGAGAAGAAGAGGAGAAATGAGAGAGAGAACCGGGATAGAGAGGAAGAGAAGAGAGAGAGACGAGAGGAAAGAAGAGAGAGAGAGAGAGAGGAGGGAGAGAAGAGAAAAGAGAAAAAGAGAAAGTGAGAGAGGGAGGAGAGAGAGGAGATGAGAGAGAGAGAGAAAGAGAGAGAGAGAGAGAGAGAAGAGAGTGCGAAGAGAGAGAGAGAGAAGAGAGAGAGAGAGAGAGAGAGGAGTGGAGAGAGAGAGAGATATGAGAAAAAAGAACATAGCCGAAAAAGAGCAATCTCTTCATATTTATTTATTTTTCTCTCTGTTTGTGTATCATTCGGTATTGTCATTAATGTTATTAATTACGTTCTTTGTTTTTGCTGTTACATCATCATTTGTTCTTTTTAATAAGGTCAGACTCGAGAGTCAAAAAAGAAAACACAAATACTACATTAGACTAACATACTTTCAATAAACCAAGACACATACTACAACATACTGACATACACATATTACAGAAAAGCTTGCAGTTGCAATAAACCAAGGCACACACAATACAACAAACATACATACAAACAAACAAAAAACTCACATCCAGCAATAAACCAAAATACACTCTTAGCACGAGAAACCAAGAGAAACTCACATACTACAGTAAGCCCGAGGACACACACGTAACACAATAAACCTAAACATATTTATGTACGATCATAAACCAAGATACGTATAAACGGGAGAAAGTTCGATAAAACAATCGGAAAAGTTCAAAGCTCAAATCAGCGTCTTGTGTGTGTTTTTTTTTTCTTTTTTAAATATTTTATTGAAGCGTGACAGAGAGACTTAAAGGTAACTGTCGTGTTGCTATGTGGATGCTATGAAGGTCATTTTGAAGTCATCTTGCTCAGGTGAATAAGGTAAAAAAAACATCTATCTTTCATTTTTCCCGCTTCTCTCTCTCTCTCTCTCTCTCTCCTTTTTTTTTTTTTTTTTTTTTTACGGATTCTTTGTTTTGTCTGTGTCTTCTCTTTTTCTATCTCTTTCTCTCTCTGTCTACCTTTCTCTCTCTCTATCTCTCTTCCTTTCCTTCTCTCTCTCTCTGTCTCTTTCTCTATTACCCCCCCCTCTCTCCCTTCTTTTTCTTTCTTCCCTCTCTCTCTCTCTCTCTCTCTTTCTCATAATCACTCTTTCTTTCTCTTTCTCCTTTCAACCCTCCCTCTCTTTCCTTCCTCCCTCCCTCCCCTTTCTTTCTTTGCGTGCGTGTACATTTGCATGTGTCCATGTCGTCACCACATAGCCAGTACTGCAATTATAAAACCTCCTAGACCCAGTGGTGTTCGTATCGTTTTTGTGCACTAGGGGTTTAGGGCACAAAGGTGTACACACAGTCATGGTTGAGCGTGTGTAATGATGGGGATTATTATAGTGAGGTTTTTGCCGGCACAGTTAAGACACCGTTTTAACTGAGGATAATTTTGTTTTTGATGCTTGTGTGGGAAGACGTAATCGCATTAGATATTTATTATGCGAAGTATAATACACAAGATAGATAAACACACATAAGGAAATAATAAGCAGATGTCTATCAGGGGTATTTCGTTCACTAATTCACTCTTCGATACTATTATTGTTTATTCATCACCTTTCACTGTTCACACCGCTCAACCTTTTCAGTGTTCAATATTTAATAGAGCATCTTCAATCTCCATCTCACTGGATCGTCTTCATACTATGTCGGTAGCATAGTGTCTCAAAGAATATCAGCCCACAGTTCTAAGAGGACGCAAAACAAAATCAAATACAGTTTCTGACCATTGTTCCCACCTCCTTGTAGATATCAATGTGAACTATATCTCACCAAGCTAATTCACATTTATCCAATATTCAAAACCACATAAATAACTATATATGACATACCTTACAGTTTCATCATAACACAAAATTGTAGTAGCCGACGTGACACTAGCGTGGCCTACAGCTCGAGACTACCACACTCCTCCGCCTAACTGTCGTCACGGCCTCCTCTGGTAGAAGACCTTTCAAACTGCCTAGGCCTACCAAGACAGCAACCTATCTAGCGACACCACAGGCAACGGTGACGTCACGCCCGCGAACAGCCTCGTTGAGCTATTTAACGATTGACAAATGAGATGGCATGAGTGTGCGAGGAATGAATGACAAGTTAATGATGATGATTTTAATGGTGGCAGTAATGGTGTTGGTGTTACTGATACTAGCAATATTGGCGATGAAGCTGATAACGATAATGATTTTATGGTGAGAAAATTGATAATAGCAGTAACAATATTAATAATCATAAAGACTTGTTCATTGCTGTGCACAAACGAATAAACAATGAATGGAATCAATAATAAATAAAATCCCCCTCAAAAGAGAGAGAGAAAAAAACAGAAAGAATAAGAAAAAAATGCCTCCTGCACCAGGAAGCTGAAGTCAGTGTCATGTTCATGTTCGATCACGTCAGTTTATTTAGAAGACATTTTTTCCCTTTCCATTTTCATCTGCATGTTAAATAATAGGTTTGGACAAGGAGACCACTATATGTTTTAATATGATTTATTTCCAGTCTTAGTTTATATTGCGTCAACAGTAAACTATAGATAAACATACCATTTACAAGGAACAGATGAAGAAGAGAAGAAAAAGAAATCTAATTTCCGCAATCACCCAAATCACCAGCAAATACACGTCTGTAAAGAAGCTAAATGCATGAAACTAGACACTAAATTCAACAAATAGAAGCAAATGCAAAAGCCGTATCGCGCACACATGCAACACACAGTCGGCAGAAAAGCTACAAATGGTCGCATGTGGATTAAGTGCGGATGACTTTCGGTGCCGTGAGATTAACTACTGGCTGATAGCGACTCACAACGTGGGCTTTGGGCGATGAAGTCCATTTTGATCTTTTTCCCTTGACTGCGAAGGCTAAAAGGGAATTGAGAGATAATTATCCGTTTTCCGAGTCCCTTCTTTGTATGTCTGTCTTTATGTGTTGTTCTCTAAAGGGTAGTGACGACATCAATTCATTTCAAACTGATCTTCATTATTAGGTTTTCTTTCTCTCTCATATTGTTTCATGTCTGTTGAACAATCAGTCAGTGTCTGCCTAGCTTTGTATCTCCTTAATTTTCTCCCCTTCCACTTCTCTCTCTCTCTCTCTCTCTCTTTCCCTCTCCCTCTCCCCTCTTCCCCTGATCTCTACATGCAAAGAATTGTTTCGTCCCAGTGTAACATCCATCAACACTTCGAACAGTCTTTTTAAAACCGTAACTCCAAAATAATGGATTTATGTCCAAATAATGAAGGGCGGACCGAGCTCTATCCTGAGCCAAGTGTTTATGGACCTTGTTATGCTCCTTTCGCTCCACCTGCTGCGTCCGCGTCGTTATGCTTCCTTGTACTAACACGACGTCCACGATAACAGCAGGGAATTAAATCCAGGCGGGGCTCCTAAAACGCGAGGCCTATAAATTGCATAATTCGAAAAAATAAGAGAACAGATGACATTGCAGTATATACAAGCGGAGAGGGAGTGTGTGTGTGATGGATGGGTGATTCTGAATACGAAGCGCTTCGAGACTATCAAACGCATCCATCCACACACACACACACACACACACACACACACACACACACACACACACACACACACACACACACACACACACACACACCACACCCGCCATCTGTTCGTTCAAAGGCTTAATTTCCACGTTGATTTACACCAACATCAAACACGTTTATGCGTAGTCATGACGCATTAACGAGACGACGTCGGGGAGAGGAAACCAGATGACCAGATGCCTTTACCTCCTTCCGCCCAGCTCGGTTTATTCGCTTCGGAACGAGATAGTGAAGCGCTTCGGAATCGAGATAGTGAAGCGCTTCGAAACACACGTCCACCCACATTCCAGGAGGAGAAAGGCGTCTCCATTGAGCGAGCAAGTAGGAGGTTTCGAAATTCCTATCGATTCATTCGGCCGAACCCTCAGAATTCCTTCGTTTGATCTCGCCAAAGGAAAATGCCACATTGCAGATCCTTCCAACCCCCCCCCCCCCCCAGGCCGGTCCATGACTCAACCCCCTCCTCCGCCCCCTCTAACCCCCCCCCTCTCTTCCCGGCCGCCTTCTCTTCATTTTCTAGCCACGTGAACATAGGATCGAGGTCGTTATGTCGTTTTACAGACTCTGGATATAGGACGAGGAGGAGATGAAGCTCTGATAAGCGGGATCAGAGTCTGTCGGCGAGTGGCAGTCGATTCCCTACAGCATCGCGGGATAGACGGTCTTCGGGATGGATAAATCGTGTTTCTCTGCATAGATGTTGCGGGATGTTCTCAGATATCCATTTTAGCTTGTTCTGTGTTCTGCATAGATGTTACGGAATGTTATCAGTTCTCCATTTTGGTTTTGGTTTTCTGCATAGATGTAATGGAGTTTTTTCAGATATCCATTTTGGTGTATTTTGTTTCCCTACAAAGTTTATATTGAATGTTTATAGATATTTATTTTGGTTTGTTTTGTTTCCCTACAAAGATAATATGGAATGTTTACATATATTTATTTTGGTGTTTGGTTTCCCTACAAAGATGGCATGGAATGTTTACTGATATTTATTTTGGTGTGTTTTATTTCCCTACAAAGAAGAAATGGAGGGTTTACAGATATTTATTTTGGTGTGTTTTTACTTCCCTGCAAAGATGCTTTGAAATGTTACCACATATTTATTTTGTATTTTTCTTTCGGTCTGTATATATCCCATCTTACTATAGTGCTACTTCCTCGCATATGTGTCCTATTCATCAAATCTGTGAATAAATGAAACTAAACAAAGAGCGATTGGAAGAACATTCTTGAAATTCTAAATAACCAGCTTTATATCCTGTCGGAGCGAACAACATGCATGTCACTGTGAATAACAGGATGAGGACAGGGTTGAAGCGGCACGCAGGTGTGTCTCCTTTTTTATGTCCTTGTTGCTGGGTGTTTTTTGGGTGTATCATGTATCAGTTTGTCTGTCTGTCGTTTTTTTTTGTTGTTTGTCAGTCAGTCAGTCAATCAGTCAGTCAATCTCAGTCAGTCAGTCTCTCTTTCACTCTCTCTCTCTCTCTGTATATATATATATATATATATATATATATATATATATATATATATATATAATATATATACTAACCACAGACACACACACACACACACACACACACACACACACACACACACACACACACACACACACACACACATACACATATATATATATATATATATATATATATATATATATATATATTATATATATATATATTGTCTCTCAATATCGTTCTTTCAATGTCTCTTTGTTTATCTATGACTCTCTCTTTTTTTCTTAATCTCCATTTTCTTCGGTTGCTTTCAATATGTACGGAAACGGCAATGCCGGTATACACGTGGAAAACTTACAGATAATGGAATTAAAACATCCTGAGGCACGCAAACCCGAACGCCCATAGCTACAAGGAGTCTAATCTCATTCCGTAAAAGGGAGTCGGTTCGCGCAGATGTATGCATTTCGAAATCACAGACATTACGCCTCAAAGAATCATATGTTCATGAAACCTCAACCATGTCTTCCGATTCTGAAACATTTTTTCATGCAAAACCATCATGCACGCGCCACACACACACACACATCACAACACCCAAACACACACACACACACACACACGCACACACACAACACACACACACAACACACACACACACACACACGCACACACACACATATGCAGACACACACAACACACTCTCACACACATACCACCACCCCCCCCCCACACGTACACGCACACATGATATGGTACATGAAGGGTCCTACAACACTGCAAACCCGAGAGTCCGCCGGTGAGCCGAGCGAGAGAAAATGTGAGAGAAGTCAGAGAAGCGTCCACGAACAGAGGAAGGTAACAGCGGGTTCCTTGAGCAGTATTGGCACTGGCCTAAGACTATTGACACAGCAAATGGGAGACAACCAAGCCTTATTTGCTCAGCTGCTTCTGAGGTCTCCGGCAAATGATAGGCAAACGGAACCTCAACATCTTGCAGTCTATATCGTTGATAATTTACCGTTTGGTGCATCGGAATTGGATTTTCTTACTTCGGGGTATGAGGAGAGCTCCCTCGCTCTTTCTCTCCTTCCGGATCTCTTTCTCTCTCTTTCTGTTTGTCTCTGTCCGTCTTTCTTTTCTGTCTGTTTGTTTGTTTGTGTGCCTGCTCGCTTGTCTATCTGTCTGTCCGTCTGCCTGCCTGTCTATTAGTCTGTCTGTTTGTCTCTCTGTCTGTCTGTCTCTCTGTCTCTCTTTTTCTCTGTCTCTCTCTGTCTCTTTCTCTCTCTCCCTATCTCTCTCTCTCTCTCTCTTTCTCTGTCTTTCTCTCTCTATCTCTCTCTCTCTCGCCTCTCTCTGTATATAATCACAAGCAAATGCGAAGCAATTACTTTTAATTGTAAGCAAAAAGCATTCTTTCCAACGAAGAAGACCAAGAAGAAATGAAAGAAGAAACGCTTATAAAATGTGTCATCACTCCGGAAAAATGTATGTGAACTTAGCTCTGTTATAAGCTGACTCCATGCATTGCAAATGTCAATCCAGTTAGAGTAGAAAAGAAAAAAAAAAAAAATCGAGATATACACAGGAAAAGATAAAGAAATATCAATGATTAATTTTGCGCTTCGAAAGAATTATATTTGAGTGCGCAAGAGCATCAGAAAAAAAGAAAAAAGTGTGGAAAAAATTGTATATCAAATACTAATATTCTTCCACATTCTGACCTGTTAACAGATGTGTTTCTGCAAAATTAACGTGGGAAGCGAAGTGTATTGGCGATACTAATTGCAGCCACGACCAGGTTTTAATCAAGTGACGAACAATTAGCTTTATTTCAGGAGTGAATTTATCAGTGGGAAAGGTGAAAGAAACAACAAAGTTATTTATAGAAATCCACTGATTAAAAGTGAGAATGTAATGAGAACAGAAAGAAAGGAAAGAAGGTTTTGCAATGATGAAGATTCCGGTGTTATCATAATGATGATGGTAGATAAAAAGCAACAATAGCAACAATAACAGAATCAACAATAACAAGAACAGCAGCAACGACAAGAACAACAATAACAAGAACAGCAGCAAAGAAAACAATAAAGAACAGCAGCAACGAAAGAACAACAATAAACAGCAACAGACAATA
>NW_020870194.1:132528-137528 GCF_003789085.1 Penaeus vannamei | reverse complement strand
TTGTGTATCTTTATGGGAGTAAAGAAATATGTCTTGTGTACAATGAGTGTGAAGAGGTATGTCTTGTGTATCATGGGTATAAGAAGCATATCCTGGGTATCATGAGTGGAAATATGTCTTGTGTATTATAAGTGCAAAGAAGTATGTCGTGTATTACGAGTGCAAAAAAGTATGTCTTGTGTATTATGGGTGTAAATAATGTCTTGGGTATTATGGGTGTAAATAATATGTCTTGGGTATTATATGTGTAAAGAAGTGTGTCTTGTGTATTATGGAACTTATTTGAATATGCTTTGACAAATCCGGTTCAAGATATATTTCAGGAAAGAGTAAAGGTATACAAGTATAGGTAAGTATGTAGCAGAGCAAGGAACATCATCACAACGCAAAGTACACAGAAACATGCCAATTATATGAATCAAAAGTAAATAAAGCGAACATATGTGATAACGTACTCAACATGGCGACGGGGAAGTGGATGAGGTAGAGATCCACATAGGAGAGGTTCAGGCGTTCGAGAGATCGGAGCATCCACGCCTCCACTTTGCTCTCATGGAGGCCGGTCGGTGGAAGCTGCGGGGAGATCAGTGAAAAGTCTTGTGGTTTCAGATATAAACTGAAATTATTAAGAGTATATGCGATTATATAACGACTATGTAAACAGACTTACACATGTACACATGATGGGATACACATCCGAACGGACACGCATGCACACAGATAAACACAAAAAACACAAAAAGATATACGATTTCGATCTCAAAACCCATCCCACTACCCCCCCCCCCCCCGCCATTACTCACCACCTTTCCCTTAACCACAATAACCACAAACAAACACCAAGGCATCCCCCCTGCCCTAGTGTTATTCACAAACACATAAATACGTTTCCTCCCTTACCTTATGCCCCTTAATTTCACACAAACACCCTTACCTTCTCTACCTGATATTCATAAACAAAAACTAATGTACAATAGACCTATTACAACCCTTCGCCTCTCCCTCCTCTCTCACCCCCCCCTTCCTCCCTTTCCCTTATTCCCTTCCTACATCATAACTGCATCTCCACACCTCTCTTCACCTCCTCATTATACACCTTCATTTCCCTTCCTTCCTTACCTTACCTTAAAATCCCCCCCCCCCCCGCTTGCCCATTCTCTCTTTGCCTTCGCCCTCACTTGGTCTCACGTTCTCCTGCACTCTCCTTCGTCTCCCTTCCCTTCACCTCTTACTTCGCTTACTTCACATATTACTTCCCTTCCTCAAGCACCTCCACACACCTTCTTCCTACCTTTCCTCGCTTCGCCCTTCCCTCCTTCTCCTTCGCCCTCCCCCCCTCCTCGCCCATCCCTCCTCTCCTTCCTTATCCCGCCCTTCCCTCCTCCCCCTCCTCCCCCGCCCTCCCCTTCTCCCCCTCTTCGCTTCGTCCTTCCCTCCTACCCTTCCTCGCTCGCTCGCCCTTCCCTTCCTTCCCTCCCCCCTTCCTTATCCCGCCCTTCCCCCTCCTCCTATCCCTCTTCCCTCCTCCCCTCCCTCTCCCTTCCTCCTTCCTTCTTACCTTCCCTTCCTCGCCTTCCCTTCCTCCCTCTCCTCGCCACGCCTTCCCTTCCTCGCCCTCCCTTCCTCCCTCTCCTCGCCACGCACCACCTTACCTTCCCTTGCCCTCCACTCCTCCCCTTCCTCCCTCGCCCTCCCCTCCTCCCCCCGCCCTTCCTCCTCCCCCTCCTCCCCGCCCTCCCCTCCTCCCCCTCCTCTCCTCCCCCTCCTCGCCCCCCCCCCCACCTTACCTTCGTGGTCACAAACACCTCCTCCCGCTTGATCTTTCCCGCCGATATCCACTCGCCAAGGACGCTGCCGATCACGTGCTCGTTCTGGTAGAAGGCGGCGGTGTCGAGGTGTCGGTATCCGCACTCCAAGCCGGCCCTGATCGCTCGCCTGGCATCCTCATCCGACATCTGGGTGGGCGGGTATTTCGGGTAGCGGGTATTTCGGGTTAGCGGGTATTTCTGGGGGTGGGTGGGTATTTTGGGTGTGGGTTATTTCGGGTGGGTGGGTATTTGGGTGGGTGGGTATTTCGGGTGGCGGGTATTTTGGGTGGGTGGTAGGGTGGGTATTTCGGGTGGGTGGTATTTCGGGTGGGTGGGTATTTCGGGTGGGTGGGTATTTCGGGTGGGTGGGTATTTTGGTGGGTGGGAATTTCGGTGGGCGGTATTTTGGGTGGGGGTAGGTATTTGGGTGGGTGGGTATTTTTTGGGTGGGTTTTCGGGGGGTGGGTATTGGTTCGGGGTGGGGGGTATTTCGGGTGGGCGGGTATTTCGGGTGGGGGTATTTCGGTGGGTGGTATTTCGGGTGGGGGGTATTTGGGTGGGTGGGTATTTCGGGTTAGGTAGTGGGTGGTATTTCGGGTTTCGGGTGGGTGGGTATGGGTTTCGGGTTAGCGGGTATTTCGGGTGGGCGGGTATTTCGGGTGTGTCGGGTATTTGAGTGGGTGGGTATTTTGGCGTGGGCGGGTATTTCGGGTGGGTGGGTATTGGGGTGGGTCGGGTGTGGTATTTCGGTGGGTGGTATTTTTAGGGGTATTTCGGTGGGGGGTATTCGGGTTTCGGGTATGGGTGGGTGGGGTATTTTGGGTGGGCGGGTATTTCGGGTGGTGGGTATTTTGGTGGGTGGTATTTCGGCGGTGGGGGTATTGGGTGGGTGGGTATTTTGTGTGTGTGTGTGTGGGGGGGGGGGAGGTAACAGATGTAGGGTTAGTTCTGGGTGCGGTTGTGGGTGTTAGGATGTGTGTGTGTGTGTGTGTGTGTGTGTGTGTGTTGTGTGTGTGTGTGTGTGTGTGTGTGTGTGCGTTGTGTGTGCGTGTGCGTGTGCGTGTGCGTGTGCGTGTGCGTGTGCGTGTGCGTGCGTGTCTGCGTATGTCTGCGTGTGTGTGCGCGTGTGTACATACATACAAACATAACTTATAAATGGCTGCAACTAGCGGGACCATAATAGATATTCTGCTAATACGAAATTCACTAAGAAATCTGTTTCTTCTTGCAAAACGTATCGCTTGTCAAAGTCCGGATTCTGAAACTTTTTTTTTTTTCGTTAATGTTGCAAAGGTGAAATCTGGTTTCGTTAATATTGCAAATGTGATTTTCGTTTCTCTACTGTTCTTCCGAAAATCTTAGATATTTTATAGACGAATCAACACATTTTCAAATCAATTTCTTCGTATTTAATGTATTTGAAAAAAAAAAAAAATATTATTAACAAAAAAAGAGGAAGAAAAGATAGACAAGATGAGGAAAGAGAAGGAGGAAGAGGAGGAGGAAGAGGAGGAGGAGGAGGTGCAGGAGGAAGAGGAGGAGAGGAAGGTGGAGGAGAAGAAGAAGAGGGAGAGGAGGAATAGGAAGGGGAGGAGGAAGAAGAGGAGAGGAAGAGGGGAGGAGGAGGAAGAGGAGGAGGAGGAGAAGAGGAGGAGGAGGAGAAGAAGAAGAAGGAGGTGGTAGAGGAGGAAGACGAATAGGAAGGAGGAGGAGGAAGAGAAGAAGAAGAAGAAGAGGAGGAGAAGGAAAGGAGGAGGAAGAGGAAGAAGAAGGGGAGAGGGAAGAGAGGAGGGAAAGAATATGAAGGGCGAGGAGGAAGAGGAGAGAGGAGGAGGAATAGGAGTAAGAAGGGAAGGGGGAGGAGGGGAGGAGTAGGAGGAGGTGGTGGAGGAGAAAGAAGAAAAGGAAGAGGAAGATGAGGAGGGGAGGAAAGGAGGGTAATAGGAGTAGAAGGAGAGGGGGAGGAGGAGGAGGAAGATGTGGAGAAGGTAAAGGAGGAGGTCGAGGAGGGGGTGGAGGAGGAGGAGAAGAGGAGGAGGAGGAGAGGAGGAGGAGGAGGAGGAGGAGGAGGAGGAGAAGGAGGAGGAGAAGGTGGAGGAAGAGGAAGAAGAGAACGAGAAGGAATAGTAGGAAGAAGAGAAGAAAAATACAGTAGTACAACTAATATTAATGACTATAATAGGAATAACATTGATATGAACAATAATGATGATAGTATTAGTATTAGTAATAGTAGTAGTCGTAGTAGTAATGGTAGTAGTAGTAGAAGTAGAACTAGCAATAGTAATAGCAGTAGTAGTAGTAGTAGTAGTATCAACAGCAGTAAAGTCGTTATAGGGGTTGTAAAAATGATAATGATAACAAGAATAATGATAACTTCAATAATAATAACAATGATGATGATGATGATGATGATGATGATGATATTAATAACAAAAAATAGTGATAACAATAATTGTAATAATTATGATAATAATTATATCAATAACAATGTAAATTGTAATGATATTATTGATAATAGTAATTATGAGAATGATGGTGATAATAAAGTAATAATAATAACAATATTATGAATGATGATGACGGTGACGATAATAATTAAGATCATTGTGGTGAATATGAATATGAATATGAGGATCAATATTAATATGAAGATTAAGATGATGATATTGATGATGATGGTATTGATAATAACAATAATAATGATTCTCATTGATTCATAATAGGATGAGCGCGCGCGCGGGTGTGTGTGTTGTGTGTGTTGTGTGTGTGTGTGTGGTGTGTGTGTGTGTGTGTGTGTGTGTGTGTGTATGCGGGTGTGTGTGTATGCGGGTGTGGGTATGTGTGCATGTGTGTGTGTGTGTGTGTGTGTGCGTGTGTGTGTGTGTGTGTGTGTGTGTGTGTGTGTGTGTGGTGTGTGTGTGTGTGTGTGTGTGTGTGTGTGTGTGCGTGTGTGTGTGTGTGTGTGTGTGTGTGTGTGTGTGTGTGTGGTGTGTGTGTATGCGGGTGTGTGTGTGTGTGCGTGTGCGTGCGTGTGGTGCGTGTGTGTGTGTGTGTGTGTGTGTGAACTTGCAGTGGTGTGTGTGTGTGTGTGCACTTGCATACTTGCACGCGCGCTCGTCTGTGTGTGAGCTATTCTTCATCTGTTTTCTACTCCCACTATTTTACACCAGATGAAAGTGAATCCAAGGC
>NW_020870194.1:115028-120028 GCF_003789085.1 Penaeus vannamei | reverse complement strand
TGCTGATAAGGATAATCTACATTTAATATATATATATATATATATATATATTATATATATATATATATATATATATATATATATATATATGCGTATATAATATATTATATATATATATATATATATATATATATATATATATATATATATATATATATATATATATATAAAAAAAAACATTAGATCTATTCAGAACGGTATTCTGTATCAGTCCCGCTGAATTTTACATAATTAGGCGAGATGAATAACGATATTTAACGTCTATCACAACTTCATTTCCAATTTCTTTCAAACAGCTTTCTTTACATCCTAAGCACGGGATGGAATTAATTCATTTGATATCGTTTAACAGAAGTAATTTTGCCTGAACGGAGGTCTTTAAAAATGCAGCTTGTTACGGCATAAGCGATTCCCTTTGATGTTAGTACATTCAACAGCGAGAACAAGTGAGCGCGTTTTATAATTCATGCGACTGACATGGCGTTTTCCTTTCAGTACCATGCTGCGCTCTGTGATTCTAATTTTATCTTGCTTCCCCCAGGTAGTCAGTGCACACATGTACACGCGCGCACGCACACACGCACGCACGCACGCACACACACACTCACACGCACACTCACACGCACACACACACACACACACATACATACTCACACACATATTCACACACACTCACACATACACACGCACGCATACACACTATAAACATATGGCCACGCACCCCTCGCTTTCACCACGCCCACTCCCGCTCGTCACCTATTCTTGCCACACCCACTGGCGCCTATCCTATCGCCACTACGCCCCCCTATCCTCATCACACCATCCCTTTCGCCTCCCTTTCTTACGAGATCCGCTCATCCTATCCTTCTTTTTCACCCATTCCCTCCCCATTCCCCATTCGCGACACTTTCACTCATTCGCCTTCCTCATTTTCACTCCCATTGGCCCTCATTGCTCCCTAGCCCTCTCGCTCTTCCCTCCCCCCTATTCTTTCTACCTCCACTCACCAATTCCCATTCCTACCACGCCCACCCACTCATCACCCATTCTCACCACACCCACTCATCCAATCCTTCATTCAAACCACGCCCACCCACCCACCATCCACGCTACCACGACCACTCACTCACCCCCATTCCTACTACGCCCACCCACCCACACCCATTCTACCACGCCCACTCACCCAATCCCCATTCCTACCACGCCCACCTACTCACCCCCATTCCTACCACGCCCACTCACCCAATCCCATTCTACCACGCCCACCCAATTCCCCATTTCTACCACGCCCACCACCACCCCACAGCCACCCCATCCCCACTACCACGCCCCCCACCCACCCATTCCTACACGCCCACCCACACCCCATTCCTACCACGCCACCCACTCCTCCCCCATTCCTCGCCCACTCACCCAATCCCCCATTCCTACCACGCCCACGCCACCATTCCCTACGCCCACTCACCCAATCCCCATTCCTACACGCCACTCACCCACCCCCACTACCACGCCCCCCCACTCACCCCCCATTCCTACACCCACTCACCCAATCCCCCATTCCTACCACGCACCCAATCCCCCATTCCTACCACGCCACCACTCACCCATTCCTAACACGCCCACTCACTCATCCAATCCCCATTCTACCACGCCCACCCACCCAACCCCCATTCCTACCACGCCCACTCACCCAATCCCCCTTCCTACCACCCACCCCACTCACCCCCCATTCCTACCGCGCCCACTCACCAACCCATTTCTACCGCCCACCCACCCAATCCCCCATTCCTACCACGCCCACCCACTCATCCCCCATTTCCTACCACCCACCCACTCACCCCCATTCCTACCACGCCCACCCCCACCCCACCATTCCAACCACGCCCACCCACCACCCCTATTCCTACCACGCCCACTCACTCAATCCCCATTCCTACCACGCCCCCCACCCAAACCCCCATTCCCACCACGCCCACCCACCCACCCCCATTCCAACCACGCCCACCCTCTCCTCTCCTTTGCCCCAGCACCGCTACACTCAACGCCGGGCTTTCAACGCCAGCTACATCTTCAGCATAAGAAGTCTACTTCATCGCTGCTTGCATAAGGGAGACGCCGGCCGAGGACAAGTCTAAACGTACCCGGAGAAAAACGTTCAGAGCGGGTTTTGGAAAGTTTCTTTCAGATTTTTATGCCAAGCAACGTTTATTGATGAATATAAATTTGCATGTATGTATATATACATACATACATACATATATATTATATATATATATATATATATATATATATATATATATATATATATATATATATATATATATATATATATATATATATATATATATATATATATATATATATATATTATATATATATATATGTGTGTGTGTGTGTGTGTGTGTGTGTGTGATGTGTGTGTGTGTGTGTGTGTGTGTGTGTAGGTGTGTGTGCGCGTGTGTATGTATCTATGTATGTATTATATATATGTATTTATGTATTATATATATATATATATATATAATATATATATAATATATAGAGAGAGAGAGGAGAGAGAGATGAGTATTTGGTTGTTTGAGAGAGAGAGAGAGAGAGAGTATAGAATCTTGGATGTGTTTTTTATAATTAGGTTGATAAATGGTAAATAGTTATATTATATTTTGTTATTTTATTATTATTAGTATATTAACATTGCATCAATATCATATCATCATCATCATTGAACGACATTCTAATCACATCATCCTTTTGTATTGATCTATTCGTATCATTATTATCATCCTTGCCATTATCATTGTCATTACTATCATCTATTATTTTATTATTATTTATGTCATGTTATTACATTGGGTATTTGTAGTTGTATTTATTTATCATTTTATTTTTTTATTATCATATTGTTATTATTATTATATTAGTATTATTATTATTCACTTACTAATTAGTTTTATTATATTACTATAATTATTATTTTCATTGTTTTTATTATTATTATCATTGCCATCATTATATACATTATCATATCATTGTTATCAATTAAGCATTATTATATATTCTCGTTATGTAATCATTATCATTATCTTTATTAATTATAATATCCCTATTATTGATACTATTTAAATTTTTGACTATTATCATTCTTTTTATCATTATTTACCATTACTATTATTATTACTATCACTGTTTTAATTTTATTTCTATTATTCTTACTTTATATAATCATTTTCATTTTATTATCATTTTCATTATTTATTATGTATTATATTCATCATCATTATCATTATTATTATAATTGTTACTACTGTCGTTATTGCCGTTACTGTATTCTTGTTATCGTGGTTATTATAGTTGTTATTACTGATGTTCCTATTGTCATCATCATTGAGATTATCATCATGGTTTTCATCGATATAATAAATCGAATATAATTATCAAAATACCATTTTTACTTTCCTTTTGATAATTTTCATGATTTGTTATATAATAATAATTTTCCTTTCAATATTTTAAAAATAATTACCATTATCAAAATCAGAATGCATCTAAATATGAAATCTATCTTCCATCGTTATTTTCTATGCATCAGTACACTATTGCCAGCACTGCTACCATCATTACGATTACTTAAGTCCCCTTTTGCTCAAATCATTATCATTATCTTTAATGCTGAAGATACAACGGTACTTTTCAGTACACACAATATGATATCAATATAACATAAATATCATCGCCACTTTTCCTTGACACTAGCCATTATATTCTCCCTCCCACGTACAGACCATAAACTGAGAAGAAAAAGAGCGACTGATGATAAAATAACAGAGTATACCATAGAATTCACGTTCATCCATGTCAGAAGGTCATTCATAAAGGCGATTTTGGCGTGACGTTGTCCCACTTATCAATGGATCGCCTCGGTCAGTAGAGCTTGAGAATGGATCTAAGTCTTAAGGCTTGATCTCACACTTCAGACTTGATCAGATGCCGAAGATTTATTTTAAGACTTAAGACTTGACAAACATTTGAGCTAGAATTCACTCTAGAGTTCTTACTTATGAGTTAAACTAAGATTTGACTCAAACTCGTATCTAAGGCTTGATCTAGGACTTGAGATTAAAGACTTGGTTTGAATTCACTTAAGCTCATGGGATTTTCTTAACTTTATTGACGCTTAGACAAGACTTTATCTGAGAATAATAAGAATTTACTTACTAAATACTCAAAGATTTGATCGAACCCAAGATATAAGACGCTGAAAAAAGAATGAATTTTAAATTTGAAGTGAATTTGCCGATTACCGACACGGGGATTGAATTGAGTTAAACAATTTGATTCGAACTAACACTGAAGACTTGATTTAGACTTGACCCAAGAACTTGACCTTGGTGTAGGCTGAAGGCTTTTTATCTTTACATAGCTTTTTAACGAAAAATCTACCATGTGGATTGATTAGAGAGAGAGAGAGAGAGAGAGAGAGAGAGAGAGAGAGAGAGAGAGAGAGAGAGAGAGAGAGAGAGAGAGAGAGAGAGAGAGAGAGAGAGAGAAGAGAGAAGAAAGAGAAAGAGAGACAGAAAGTGAGTGAGAGAGAGAAAGAGGGAGAGAGAGAAAGAGAGAGAGAGAGAGACTGAGGGAGAGACTGGAAACACATAAGCAAAGACGTAGAATAAAAATCAGTAACAGACATAGAAAGGCAAACGACAAAGGAAGAAGAAGAAAGTATTTTGGGTTCACGTGTTGAACATGACTGATGTTCAGCTAGCGTGTGAACATGCGCTTCCTCAAGCCTCTATCTCTGTATTTCCGTGCCAATAAATAAAGCACATCGGCGATGATAGTGTTTTGATGACAAAGGCGCGCGATCTTCACCCTTGTTGTGCTACGGGGAACGCCCCCCCCCCCACTCCAAGCCCAACTAGAGACTAACCCCACCCCCTGCCATAGACAGAACCCCCCCCCCAATCCCACCCCAACCACCAACCATAAGACCTACCCATCCC
>NW_020870194.1:90028-110028 GCF_003789085.1 Penaeus vannamei | reverse complement strand
CACAGATAGAGAGAAAGCGAGGGAGATGTGCTCACATATATACTAAATACATTGCCTACCATGAATCACATGATATGCTCTCTCATCGGGTGCAGGTATACCAAAGACACAATTACTATACAACGCCCACCCACTGACAAAGATATAAAAGAGGTAATTGCCACATCAGCTCGAAATCAGATTAAGCCAGTCGTATTTCAAAAACAAAAACAAAAAATGCTACTCACAACATATCATGCTAGCCATTGTCTATTTCCCCTCACTCTCCCTCTTCCCCTCCCCTCTCCCACACCACCTCACTTTCCCTTTCCCCTTCCTCCTCTCCCTTCTCCCCCCCTTACTCTCCCTTTCTCCTTCCTCCTCTCCCACTGTCCCTTTCCCTTCTCCCGTTCCCCTTCCTCCTTTCCCTTCTCCCTCCCCCTCTCCTTCCTCCCTCCTCCCTTCCCCCCCTTCTTCCCTTTCCCTCCCCCCCTCCTACTCTCCCTTCCCCTTCTTCCTCTTCCTTCCCCATCCTCCTCTCTTATTGTCCCTTTCCCCTATCCCGTTCCCCTTCCTCCTCTACCTTCTCCCTCCCCCTCCCCCTACCGGTTGCCAGACACCGCCAGATGCCTGCCACGAACAGCTACTTGCCGCTCACCAATTGCAACTGTTTGTTAGCAGTCGAAACTTAGGCTCGATGGACGTGTACTACTCTCCCACCTGCCACGGCCAAATATTCGAACCTCACAGGCCATGCCGCTCGAATGGGCCTCTCTCTCTCTCTCTCTCTCCCTGTCTGTCTCTGTCTGTCTGTCTTCTCTCTCTCCCAATCTTTCTGTCTCTGGTATATTGTCTGCTTGTCTGTACATCTGTTTGACTTTCCATGTGTTATCTTGACTATTCTTATGCCTGTCTGCTTTGTCGGCCACTATGTCAGTTTCTGTCTGTTTGTCTGACTACTTTCTCTCTCTCTCTCTCTGTCTCTCTCTCTCTCTCTCTCTCTCTCTCTCTCTCCCTCCCTCCCTCTCCTCCCTCCCTCCCTCTCTCCTCCCTCTCTCTCTCTCCCTCCCTCCCTCCCTCCCTCTCTCTCCCCCCACTCATATCACTCTCTCCCCCCTCTTTATCTCACTGCATTTAGCCTGTATTCATTACCTGTAATATTTAATCGCTCGAAATGAACCACAACCGAACTACAGCTTTAATTTTCTCTGTAATTAATGGAAGCGCGAGAGATCACTCTTCATGAGTTATTTTCACTCGCGTGTGTAAGTGCATGATGAATAATAGTTATGCTGGTATTGATATTGATGGCAACGCTAATCATGAAATGGATAACAATGATTATGGTTGCGATAATGATCAGCGATTCGAGATAATGATAGTAATGATGATATGACGATGGTGATGCTGCTGATGATAATGATTATGATGATTGATGATGAATGATGAATGATGAGATGATGAATATGACGATGAGGAGGATATGATGAGGAGGATTATGATGAGGATGATTATGATGATGATGATATGAATATGATGATAATGATAATGATAAAGGCTCGAATGGAGACCAAATCATCATGATTCCATAGCAATTACAGAATGACATTCGTATTCCTTCTCTCTACAACCCCCCCCCCCCCCTATTCCCCTTCCCCCTCCCCTCCTGTTCATCTCCGTAGCCCCTTGACAACCCACCCTCACCCTCCCCTCCCCTCCCCTAATCCCCCACCCCTCAACCCCTTACTCCCCTTCCCAGTCTCCACAACGCTTCCCCTCCCTCCACCCTTCCCCCCCTACCCTGCTCCTCTCTCACGCCACCAATGGATTAATCTCTGTTAGTGGTCCGCCCATCTCTGAGCGGGGGATTAGATAGAGCCTGTGCGTTGCGGTCTCTGGCACGCCTCGGCACTTGCTTCGTATGGCCTGCATTTTTCTCTTTTTTATGTGAGGGGTGGGGGTGGTGGGGTGGGTGTGATGGGGTAGGTGAGGGGTGGGGTGGGTGGGGTGGGGGGGTGGGGTGGGGTGGGGGGTGGGTGGATAGGGTGGCGGATTGGGTGGAAGGGTGGGGGGGGGGTGGAAGTCGGATAAGAGTCTTTTCTTTCCGTGTGGAGTTGGTAGGTGGATTAGGTAGGGGAGGGGAGGGGATGGAAGAGGGGGTGGGGGGTTATAGTGGTGCTTGGGATAGGAGGTGTGCTTCGTAGAGCTTAAGATTCATTTTTTTTTTATATTATTCTTTTCTTTTCCTCTCTCCCTTTTCCACTTTTTTTTCCCTTGCTCCCTCCTCTTTCTGGCTTTCTCATCATTCTCACTCTCGTTCTCTCCCTTCCTCTCCCTTTCTGTTTGTCTTTTCGCCTCTCTTTCTCTTTAACTTTTCATCTATGTCTTCTTTTATACTCTATTTATGCAAAGCCAAAGGCTGCACTGCTTTGTCAGCTCCTCTTGTATATACTTTTTTTTTTTTTTTTTTTTTTTTTAATACCCGAGTTTTTATATCAAAACTAACTGCTTCCACTTACACACACATAGACACACATATATGTATATATGTGAACGATAAAATATAATGTATGTACATATGTATATATGTATATATATACATGTATATATATATATATATATATATATATATATATATATATATATATATATATATATATATATATATATATATATATAATAATATATATATATATATATTATATATATATATATATATATATATATATATATATATATATATATATTCATTTCTCATTCTTCTCTTGTGCTACAAATGGGGAAGTGTATTATAGAATCCAGCCATTCCTTATTAGTCTGTTACCTGTGTTGACATGCAAAGGCTTTTAAGTCCCAAGAAACAGCAGACTTATTCCGCACACGAGTATAAGAGGCAGGGGCTGGTCGCTAGCGATGGATGTCCTAAATCATGTCAGTCTGAAAACCCTTCGAGAGCTTGTTTTGATTGAGAGCCAACAGTTGTACATGCCTGGCTTCCCGTTATCAGAACTCTCTGTTACATATCTGTATGCAATGTTGATTCTACTTACACATTTTAAATGGTGACACTAATGGCAACATGTATATGCATTTGCATTAATCATTAGCAAAGGCGTCGTTTTAAGGATTTTCATTTACGAGTTACGTGCTTCTTGTTTTATATTAGCAGAATGACAGTAATAACAATACAAGCTAGAAGCACTCAGAGAGTGCATACCTCCACCAAGACGGATAATAAAGATATTGATGATAAATATGATTATCCCTGTTGCTAAGGCAAACTAACCAACATTACCAATAACAACCTCCTTGGCGAAGGTAATGAAATGATTGCTATTATGAAACAAAGGTTATTCATGAATTTTCACTCTTGAACTTATATTACTTTCCTTCATAAGGATGATCATTTTACAGGCTAACCAATCTTCTTGTAACCCGGCGGTCCATTTGTGACCATCACGAGGGCCACATTTGATCCGCTAGCGATGAGTTTGACACCCGTCCTAAATCGTGAGTTCTATTACAGTTCAGCCAATTGGTTGTCTCCGAACATAGCTTTGTAGAGCTGACTGACACATTATCTAATTGAAGAGATGCTAATGGCGGGGTTGGGACACTACCGGGTACAAAGTGTTGTCCTAAAATGCTTATAATTAGTTGTTAGTTGTTGCTTTGTTCTGGTTCTAGCCAAAGGAAGATCCAACAGACCATAAAATATATATAGGCTTTTCACAGCAGAGACCCCAGAACGCCTCTCTGTGAGGGACTTGCTCTAGTGAGAATCTCCTGAGATGTCTTGTCCTCACACATTTCTTTTAAGGAGCGGCTTGAAGGTATTCTCTCAAGTTTTCCATTTGCATCCCTTGTCTCGCACTTGGCCAGGAGACGCTCTTGCAAGCCTTGGTACAAGCTCCGGCAATATCAAGTGTAATAATACCTCTTCTTGCATCTCAAAGTCCTGCTTCTTACTCCAGGTATTCTCTGAGCGTCCTGACCTGTCACAAAATGAAAATTACCTTTTACATTTGAGTGACAGCAATGGTCAGAAGTAAAGTAGGAGGATGCAGAGTCTCTCCTGTGGCTGTCGATCCTCTGTGTTAGAACGACCCTCCCAGCGACCTTCCCCTCCCGCCCACCTCCCCTCTCTCCCCGCCCATTCCCTCCCGCCCACCCCCTCTCTCCCCGCCCACTTTCCCTCTCTCCCCGCCCTTGCTGACTCGCCATTCACCCCGAGCACCAAGACACCTCAACAGTCCTTGAACACCCCGCGCAGGCCAAGAGGAAAATCGAAGCATATACACAAGTAACGCCTTGACGAAGCTTAAAGAAAGAAAGAAAAAAAAAAAAAAAAGAAAAAGAAAGAAAAAAAAAAACAAGAAAACATAACCAGAAGAAACTCGGCAACCGCAGAAAAGGCAGAGCAAGTTGCTGATGGAAACAAAAAAAAAAAAAAAAAAAAAAAAAAAAAAAAAAAACAAGAGAAGAACGACAAGCGCCAAAGCCCTTTGTAAGAGCTGATAGACCTGACACAGTGTACCTTTACATCACAGGTTGTTATCCAGACACAAAAGAAGAAGACATCAAAGAGCACCTATCGGACAGTTTTGAAACCTTAGCTAGTGTAAAATCACACAAAACCACGATGACAATTGTTACACCAGTTTCACGGTAACTGTACGAGGCCGAGAACTGATTATTTTTTAGGCTCAGATACCTTCCCATGGAATGTCAAAGTTTTCCTAAACAGAAACAAGTACAGTCACAGTAGATCACATTAACGCTCAATCTCTCTTTGGATATTTTGATGACAAAGAATTGCTCACAATGGAGAGATAACTCGATATATTAAGCATGCGTGTAACGTGGCTTCACCAAGATTTTTCTAGTGCTTTTATTATTACAAATTTCCCTGTTTATTAATGCGATGCAGGACGTGGCGGAGGAGTCTGCTTATACCTACGTGATACTCTCAAAACAAATGAGATACCCGCCACTGTTGCTAAGAGTGCAGATGTAGAGGATATCTGGGTTAAGGTACAAAGTATTATGCGCGATATATAGGCATCCTAATGGTTCCTCTGAATCTTTTGATTATCTAGAAATAGGTTTTTGAAAATGTCAATGAAAAAGAAATCAACTAAGATAATTAGGAAAAACAAATGAGCAAATGGTAAATAAACCTACAAGAATCACAGATAACACTTCGTCATTAATTGATGTAATAATAACAAATAAATCTGACATTGTTCTTCGCACAAACGTCATTCCATGCCATTTTGCCGATCACGAACTCATAACGGTAACACTTAATATAAAGAATTCAAAACGACACCAGTCATAACATTCTTTCGTGAATTAGCCAATTATGATTCGCTATCATTATGCCAACATATGGGGTACAACAAAGGTCACTCAGAAAAAAAAAAAAGTAGCACTTAGTAACGTAAAGAAGTATGCCCACAGTACCCCACACATAAACAAAGTTGGTTGAAAGTACAATACAAATTCAACTAAGGTACTTGCATACAATTAATAAAATTATCCAAAAAGGGCTTTTAACCCTTCCAACTGTAGGCAACACAACCTGTGTCCAATCAAGACAGGGTAACTCCCTTTATGTCAAAAGATCACGTACAGACATATGGACACGGCAGACACTTAACACGTGGATCCATGATCTGAAACCAACTACCTTGAAATATAAGCAACATTCAGAACTCAAATTCATTCAGAAATAGATTAAATGAACATCTCTTAAATCATCAGTGACATCAGGTTTAAAATATAAGAATATACAAGAATATACCGTTAATTCTTAGTTTAACAGTAATATTACCATTTACGTAATAAGATAACCGTTGTAACAAATGGAATAAAGCATTTTGAAACTGAATTTGAATTCTGTCTTTCCCTTCCCTCTCCCCCTCGCCAATCTCTCTCTCTCTCTCTCTCTCTTTCTCTTTCTTTCTTTCTACCCCCCCCCCCTCTCTCTCTTTCTCTCGTCATCCCTCCCCCTCTCTCTCTTTCTATCATCCTTATTGTAAGGATAATAGTTATGATAATAACCAGAATCACCATCATTGCTGTCACTGATAAATAATACATAATTACTACGATAAACGAAAGGAAATACCAAAACCTAGAGCTTGTTTTTATTTATTTTATTTTATTTATTTATCATTATTATTTTTGGGGGGGGGTTTCTTTTCTTTTTTTTGGTTTCGACCCCAACAAAACGCTCCTATAGATTCGCTACTCACTCGCCCAGCAACGTGGCTCTGTGATACATTATCGAACATCGGGCAGGTCGACCATCGTTGACAAGCGCCCCTCAAAATTATTTCGCGACCCCTAGAACCTCTGGCCTCGATGACCCAATCTGACCCCTTTGGCCGGAAGTTCTATCATGCTTCTCCTGCGAGGGTTGCAACACAGAGTGAACTATTTCCCAAAGATCGGTCTTGAGTTGGCCTTCTCTTGCAACATCATTGCAATCACCGGGAAGTTTTGTGTTGTTGGTTGATTGGATGATATGATCTGTAGGTAATTGCTGTTCCTTTGTTCTTTTTTATGGTTGTCTTTAGTATTCTTCTGTTGTATATAATGTTAGTGTTATTTTTCTTTTCTTTCTTTCTTTCTGTCCCCGCCATTGTTGTTATTGTTATTACTATTATTGTAATAATTGTTATTATTATCCTTATAACTATCGCTATTATTATTACTTTTATTAATATCATTATCATTATGGTAATAATAACAATAATAACAATACTAATAATAGATATAGTTATTTTCATCACTATTGTCATTATCATTATTATCATTTCTATTATCAATTCATTATTATCATTATCATTACTATTATTATTAATTATATTATTATTAATTATATTATTATTACTATTATTATTAATTATATTATTATCATTATGATTATGGTCATCATCACCATTGTTATTATTATCATTATTCATAACCCCTCGCACTCCATTCTGCCATCTGATGATAAAATATTGATACAAGTTGAATCACTTCGATAAACGGATATTGTTTGAAAGTATTGGAACTGGCAGTCAGCTGTGACGCGTGTTTAATTAATGCTTTTAGCACTAATTCATGGAGTATAATAAGCTTGTTTAATAGTTAACGCTGTGAATATGAATTAATCGTTCATTTTAACGGGTCCTTTTAGTTTGGGAGGTTTGGTTATTAAAAAAAAAGTAAAAATATGATGCCGATAAAGGTATGTTGTCTTCCCTGTAGATAGCAATGTTTCATTGTTTTAATAATTTTCTTCCCAAAAAGGTTAGTAAATCAAATTCTCTCTCTCTCTCTCTCTCTCTCTCTCTCTCTCTCACACACACACACACACACACACACACACACACACACACACACACACACACACACACACACACACACACACACACACACACACACACACACACACACACACACACACACACACACACACACACACACACACACACACACACACACACACACACACACACACACACACACCACACACACACACAACCATATATATGAATCAGGTATATAGCATCAACGATAACGATTATGGTAGTGACACAGGAGATGATGAGATAATTTCTAATGTTGTTGAAACATATAATGATAAAGATGATAATAATGATAACAATAATGATGATAATAATGATGATAATAACGATGATAATGATGGTAATAATTATAATAATGATGAAAATGATACTGATAATGACAGTAATTATGATAGTAATGATGATGATAATGATAATAGTAATAACAGTAATGATGATAATTACAATGCTAACAAAAATAGTAATGATGGTAATAGAAACTATACTAATATCAATTATGATAAAAATGATGTAGATGATGGTGATGATGATAATAATAATAATTATAATAATACTGATAATGATAATGCCAATAATGATAATGAGATATCAATGACGATGATATTAATAATGCTAATGATAATAACAGTAATGATGAAGATCATAATAATGTTAATGATAATGCAAATAATAACAGTAATATTGATGATGATGATGATCATGGTAATGAAATGATAACAGTAATGATGATGACAATCATAATGATAAAGATAGTAGCTATAACAATAACAACAATAATGATAGTATCATTAGAAAAACTAAAGTGATTCTGATAAAAATAACAATAATGATAATATAATGATACTGATAATGATATTGATGTAATGACAACATAATAACTATAATGATAATGCTGATAATAACAATACTGATAATAACAACAAAATAATAACAATGATAATGATAATAACAATAGTAATGATAATGCTGATAATCACAATAATAATAATAATAACATTAATAATAATAATAATTGTAGGATATGTTTGTGATATGTATGTGAAAATACCAATATATTAATATATGGAAACATATTGATGATAACCGGCAACTCTCAGTCTCCGCATGCAAGTCTCCCAGGAAAAGAGTTCGTTTCTCTGCCTGTCTTTTGACCAGCCAAAACCTACGGATATATTTCGTGTTTTCTCTTGCCCTTTCAGACCTTCGTGAAGCTTTTGACTGAGTGCATATATATATATATATATATATATATATATATATATATATATATATATATATATATATATATATATATATATATATATACATACATATATATATATATATATATATATATATATATATATATATATATATATATATATAGTTATGATAATATGTTTTCTTCAGGATGCTGTTCAGGAGGTCCATTGGAAAGTATATTTGCTAATTTTGTAGTAAAGTAGTTGAGAAAAACTCAGCACATAATTCTTCTTTAAAAGACTGGTTCATATTTGATTTAAATGTGAACTTGTGTGACCTTGACCATCTATTTTTGTTTCACTAACCTGGAAATACGAGTTCTTGCCCGCAGCCTCTGAACTTCAAAGATTCCTCGTGGAATTATTTTGGTTTTTATATTCATTATTATAAGTTATTTCCTTTATCAGAATATTTGATCAGTTGTGTAAATATATACGATTTCCTTTTCAGAATAAATATTTAGTATGAAAATTCTAAGACAATCGGTGTTATTGCCGAAAATAACTCTGAATGGCAACTCAAGCGATGACGCCTGTGAAGTTCATGACGGACTCGTGACGTAACAGTACATGATTGGTGGGATTAACTTGTCCCTTCTGCGCATGTGCAGGATTAAGAAATGAGCTTAAAATTAAGGCCTGGTCCAGAGGTGCATTAAAAATTGATCCTTGACGCTGCCAACGCGCATGCGCTCAAGAAGTCTGGATTAAACTTTAATACTGGATTAACTTTTATGACACGTACAGAAGACGCCCTTAGTTAGGACGGGGAAGTAGTGAAGGAATGGACTTCTCTCTCTCTCTATCTATATATATGTATATGTATACACACACACAAACACACACACACACACACACACACACACACACACACACACACACACACACACACACACACACACACACACACACACACACACACACAAACACACACACACACACACACACACAGTGAAAGGATTGGGCCAGAGGGGAAGTGGCAGTGAATATCGCCCGTCAGGGAGACAACAGGAGGGGAAGGAGGGAGACAACGGTCAAAAATGACTAAGAAATAACTGTGAATTTCTCTCTGAACAGAAGCTGTGCTCTTACCGAATTAAAAGCACGCTTGTACCCTACCGTTTTCGGGGATAATCCTCTTGGTTTTAAAAGGTAAAAACGCTTACTACACTCCCGTTAGCACATGTGGTAAGAACAATGGAATATGGCAGCTCTTTTCGGAACATCTTGGGGAGAAATTTGTTGAAAGTTAAAAGGTGATGAAAAGGACATTTTAATGTGTACATTTACTGTTGATTAAATAAATAATTAATAGAATAATCAGTTAAAAATGAAATTGCTGACAGTATATAAACTATGGGATGATGTTTTAGTCTGAACATGTTAAGAGTCGGAAGTGACATATCTGTCTAATGAACACGTCTATTAATCATTTCGATAACAGGAAATTGACCCATTAGCTCTCACTCTCAGTTTCTTTACGTGAAATGCTTGAAATTCTGCAACCTCTGGTCTTGCAAGCATTGTAACGCTTCCTCTTATACCACAAGATGCGTATGCACACATTGTTGCATACATACATACACATTACACATAAACTGCACCTACACACGACTACGTCAACACACACACACACAGATACACACACTCATACACCTACACGTTCACACACCTTCACAAGCACTATATATTCCGATCTACAGCCCAGCGAGCCACTTCAATGGGCCTCCGCCATGCCTTAGCGCTGGTAACTCCACTCTTGACACGACCTTTGACCTCAGTTTCTGGCTCTACGCTCCGCCCCAAATGATCCATGAGTTAGCCCGTTAAGCGAGGTGTTCTAGTGCGTGGTCCTTGGGTAGAGAGAGAGAGAGAGAGAGAGAGAGAGAGAGAGAGAGAGAGAGAGAAGTCGAGAGAGAGGAGAGAGAGAGAGAGAGAGAGAAGAGAAGAGAGAGAGTAGAGTTGAGTGGAGAGAGAGATAGGTAACAGGAGAACCGCTGAGAGTGCGTTTAGCTCGGCCGCTCTGCATAGTGAGAAGAACTCGTAGGTGGGAGGGAAGAAAGAGGGAAAGGGAAGAAGGGAAGGATAAAAGGGAGACTTGGGTGGGATAGGAAGAAAGGAGGCGTAGGAGGGAAGGGAAGCATGAAGGAGAAGGAGGGAGACGTAGGAGGGACGGGAAGAGGGGAAGAGAAAAAAGGAGACGTAAGGAAGGCAACAGAGAAGGGGAAAAGGGAACCGTAGGAGGGAAGGGTAAGGCAGAAAGGAGAAAGGGAGACACAGTAGAGAAGGAAAGAAGGGAAGGATAAAAGGGAAACTTAGGAGGTAAGGGGAGGAGAAGGAAGGAAATAGGGGAGAGGAGGAGGAAATAGAGGGAAGGGAAGAGGTGGTTTTGGAATAAATTTGGGAAAGAGAGGAAGAGATGACTACAGGATGAAGAGATGGAAAAGAGGAAGGAAGAATGAAGTGGAAAACAAGAGAGAAGAACAAGAGAAGAAAGAAAGAAGGTTAGGAAGAATGAAAAAGAGGGAAGAAGGGGAAGAAGGAAAATTGGGTGAATGGGAGAATACCAGAAAGGAAAAAAAAATGTAAGGTGAAAGAACATGAATCAAAATAGAACGCAGGGGAAAGAATGAGAAAGATAGAAAGAAAAGAAGGAAAGAACGAAAGGTGGAGGGTAAGTGCGAGAAAGAAAAAGCGATAACATGAACAGAATAGAAGAAAAGAAAAAGTCAGAGAATAGAAAACGCGAGAAGCCTCGAAAGCAAAGCATCTGCTCCCCCTTCCGCGTCTTCGCAACAGAGGCCCACCTGGCGACCCATCACTCATCGCCGGTGGGATCGCAGAGACGCGGAACCGTAAGCTTCGCCGTTGCCGAAGATGCGTCGGATCAGCGAAGTCCTCTTTCCGAATTCCAGAGAGAAAGACACAGCCGCTTCCGGCCGGGTTTCCGCGAAGGCGACGCATGCGCCAGGCGAAAGGAGACTGATGCGAAGGGGATCAGCTACGGCTCCTGTGTCATCGGGATTAAGCGAGCGCTTTTGAGGACAGGAGCGGCAGGTACGCGGGGCTATTTCGGGGTTGCTGGCCCTCGGGGGAAGGGAAGTGCAAGGCGGATTCAGCACTGAAACACAAATAGCGTTCTATGGCGGATAAGTGTGTGCTTGTTTACATATATTTCCAACCCACCCATATTTATAGTATCCGCAATATAAGCACACAAATTATATATATATATATATATATATATATAGTAATATATATAAATATATATATAATAACCTTATATATTTAATATATATATAGTACCATTATATATACATATATTATATATAATGTATATATATATCATTATATAATTCATATCTAGTAATCTATATCTAATCTATATCTATATCTATCTATCTATCTATCTATCTAATCTACTATGCTATGCTATCTAATAATATATATTTATATATATTATATAATATATATCGATTATATATATATATTATATGATATAGTATAATAATATATATATAATAATACGGTATACTATATATATAGTAGTAACTATAATATATATAATATTATATATATAATAATATTATCTATTGCATAATAGAATATATATATAGTATTATATATATATATATATACTTGATACTATAATATATATATATATATGTATATATATGTATAGATATAATACTATATATATATATAATATATATATAGGTATATATATATACATATATATACATATATATATAATATATATATATATCGTATATATATCTATAATATATAATATATATATATATAATGTATAAATGTAATAGTATATATATATATAATAATATATATATATATGAGTTATATATATATATATTATATATATATAATAATCTTCACACAGCAGCACATATATGTATATTGTATATTTACATACACACACAACGCCTGCCGTATCCCGCGCTGTGTCCCACCTGCTCTATCCTGCACACTGGAGACCGCCTCCTCCTGTATTTCACACTCCTTGCCTTCCTAATCCCATCCCACCCACCATCCCATCGGTCGGCGTCGCCAACCTCTCCCACCCTCAACGCTCCTTGCAAACCCAGCCCACCCTAGGCCAGACCTCACGCCACGCCTCCACCCACCCTGCCCTCCCTCTCAGCTTTCAACTCCATCATCGCCACCATTGCTCCTGCTCTCTCTCGAGCCACATTACTGCCCTCCTTCTGCCCACCACTGCTACCCATCACGCTGCGCTCACTCTGCACCACCTGCCCCTTCTCCTCGTCCCGCTATGCGCCAAGCGCCACCCCAGCCCTCCGGCTCCTGCACCACCTCACACCGGTCCATTGGTGCGTGCCCTTTGCACAACCTCGTCTCCACCAGCACCTAGCGCCTCCACCAGCTCCCCATCCCTCCATCTCTCCCCCACTCCTCCTCGTCCTTCGGCATACCTCTGGCGCCACCCACCCACCCTCACTCTCCTTTCCAAACCTCTCCCCTACAGCCACCCTGCCTCTCACCTTTGCATAAACCCACCCTACCCTCCAACCCTAGCCCACGCCTCCCTCTCCTTTCAAAGCTCTGCCACCCACGCCACTCCACCCTCCCTCTGCCCTTTCCAACGCTCTCCATAGCGCACACCCAACCCACCCTCGCCTCTCAACCTCTCCACCCAACCGCTACCTGCCCTGCTGCGCGGTCCGCCGCTTTTTCAACCTCTATCCCACCGCTCGATCGGGCCGGCTTTGCAACCTCCTCTGCAACCGGCTACGTCCTCCTCGCTCTCCCACCCAGCGGCCACTTCCCGCTCGACCTTTCCAAGCTCTTCGCACTACCCACCTCTCACTTCAGCCCTCTATCCAACCTCCTCCTCCTCTCGCCACCCCGGCATCCCGTGGCTCCATCTCCCACAGCATCACGACATAACTCCCTCCCTTGCGGAGTGCGCTTCTCACCAACCTCATCCCCACTCAGCACCCTCCTCACGCTCTCTCCTTTCCAACGCTCTCGCGCCCGCATCCCATCCTGGTCACACCCACGGCCTCTCCTCGTCCCCTCTCCAACCTCTCCCGCGCCACTCCACGGGCCGACACGCCACTCACCTCTCCTTTCCAACCCACCCCCTCCTCCCTCTTTCCACCCCTCCCCCCCTCACCACCCCACCCCCCCCCTCTCCTCCAAGAGCCCGAGGTGGTGCACAGCCCAAGACCTCGGGGATGCACTTGCCTCCTCCAAATCTCAAGCAGTCATTAGCGAGCTTGTGCAGCGGCTGGATGTGTGTCAACGATGGCCCTCGCGAGTCTGTCTGGGAAAAGAGAATAACATTTCGGATGCTTGTGAAGGACGGCTGCTTTTGGGCTCTCTTAGTAGTAGGGTTTTTGAGGTCATTATTATGGTTATATACTTTTTTTGGTTAGGATGATGATCATGATGTAATGATAATGGTATGATGGTAATGATGAGATGGTAATGAAGAATGATGAGATGGTAATGATATTGATGGATGAATGATAATGAAATGATGATAATGATAATGATGATGATGGTAATGATAATGATGATGATAATGATAATGATAATGATGATTATGGTAACTAATAATGATGATTACAATAATGATAATCGGAGCTATAAAAAACAACAATAATAATGAGGATGGTAAGAATAATTATAATGTTAATGATGATAGTAATTAAAAAAAATAGAATAAGAGTAAAAATAATGATAAGGCAGTTAATAATAATAATAGCAATGATAAGGAATTGATAATAATGATAATAGTAATAGAATGACAATGATAATGATGATGATGATGACATTAAGGATAACGATGATAATGATAATAATGATAATCATGATCTAAAATGATTTTACTGTAGGATTGGCAGCTTACATAAACATAACCAATACTCATCACTACTACCTTTAAAAATTGATGTCACTGTTGCTCCCGGTGTCGTGTTTCACCGCCTCACAGTACGAAAAAGATATAATGAGAAAATGAACACTAAATAAATATATATATATATATATATATATATATATATATATATATATATATATATAATCGCAATTATTATTATTTTTTTTATCATTATTATCATTATTATATTTTATTATTATTATCATTATGTTATTATCATTATTATCATATCATCATTATTATTGTTATTATTATTATTATTATTATTATTATTATTATTATTATTATTATATTATATTATTATTATTATATATTATTATTATTATATTTATTATTATTATTATTATTATTATTATTATTATTATTATCATTATCATTGTTATCGTTGTTAGTATTATTGTTATTATTGTCATTATTATTATAATCATTAATGGTAATAGTAGCAGTAGTATTCCATAATATAATTATTTTACTGTCATTATTATCAGTTATCATTATCATAATAATAATAATAATAATAATAATAATAATAATAATAATAATAATAATAATTATTATTATTATTATTATTATATTATATCATCATCATTATCACTATCATTATTGTTATTATCATTTTCGATGTTGATGATGATGATGATGATTGTGATAATTTTTATTATGATTATTAGTATTTTCATTATCATTGATATCATAAGTAATAATAATAATTCTGATGATAATGATAATGATAATAATAATGATAATAATATTATTATTATTATCATTATTGCTATTATTATTATTATAATCATTCTTCTTATATTTATCGTTATTACCATTATTGTTATTAGTATTATTGCTGGAATTATAACTATTATTACTATTATCATGATTTCTATTATTATCATAGCAGCAATAATGATAAGTATTTTCATTGTTGTTTATGCTATTATCATGATTATCATTAGTAATATCATTATTATTGTTATCGTTGCTTTTGTTGTTGTATTTATTATTATTATTATTATCATATCATCATCATCATCATCATCATTATTATCATTATTATTATTATCATTATATCATGTCATTGCATCATTATAATTATCATTATTATTATTATTATTATTATTTATATATTATTATTATTATTATTATTATATTATTATATTATTTATTATTATCATAGTAATGATAACAATGGCAATAATTTTTTATACTATTATCCTTATTATCCTCATTGTAACTATTCTTGTTATTAAACTAATCATCAGAATTATTGTTGTTATTGTAAATCTAATGATTGAATTATTACTATCATCGGTATCGTTGCTGTTATTAAAGGTTTAATTATATGATAATAATAATAAAAAGGATAATAATGAGAACAATAATGATAATGATAGTATAACAGTAACAACAATAATAATAATAATATTAAGAATGATTGCTACTGTTACTATAATTATCATTATCATTATCGTCATCGTCATCATTATGATAATTATTCATCATCATATTGATTATTATTATCATCATCATTATCATCATTATGATTATTATTATCATCATCATCATCATTATGATTATTATTTTTATTACTATTATCTTTGGTATCACTTTTGCATTTTTGTCATTAGTGATATTGTTATTATTATTATTATTATTATTATTATTATTGTTATTATTATTATTATTATTTATTATTATATTGTTATTATATATTATTATTATTATTATTGTTATTGTTATCATTATTACGTATTATTGTTACTATTATTATCATTATCAAGATCGCCATCATCATTATAATTTTCATCACTATTATTTCTATCATTATTATCATTATCATCATCAGCATCATAAAGATCATCATTATTGCTAGTATCATTATTTTTACCATTAACATTATCATTGCTATTATTATTATTATTGCTTTTATTACCGTTATTATCATCATAATCATTATCATTATCATCATTATCATTCTCTATTGTTATTATCACTTTTATTAATATTACTATCACTATCATTATAACTGTTATTGTTATCATTATTATTATCATTATCATTATTATCATTATCATGATTTCTATCTTTTACATTTTTTGTCTTTTTATTTTGATTATTACCATCACTTAAATTATTACTATTACTATTATTGATATCATCATTATCATAGCTATCATAATTACCACTATCATTATGATTATTTTCAGTATCATTGCTGCCTTAAGTATTATATATTGCATTAGAAACAATGTTCATAGTTCTTGTTACCTTGGCTGCAGTTGTTATTACAGCAATAATAAAAGCAGACAAACGACCTTTCGTGGGAACAGCTGGATCTCGCTGTTTATTAACTTACCGATATTGATCCACTACATATGCGTTGTTAATTGCAATAAAACATGGATTTGTTGCAAAAGGATAATCCGGTTTCTGAATCTCTTTATGCCATTCACACTGATGATAGATATTTCACACTTATTGCTTTTAATAAACGTTTGATATTTAATCGTAGTTTAGATATGCCATTCAACATTGATAATCATTGGAATATAACATAACACTCCTGAATTTTCTGAAAAATTCACATTTCTCACAAAAACAAAAAACAAAACAAACTGAAACTTAGTACTGTTGAAACTTTACTTAGTTTACTTAAAGTATGAAAGTATGAGAAGATAAAGAATAATAATAACAAGAAGAATAAGGAAGAAGAAGAAAACACTTGACATGTACACAATGCATAAATCATATCAATAAGCAATAAATGTCAACAAAAATGGATTCGGGTTTTGGCAGTACGAAATTTTGAAAAATGTCCATCTCGCATGTGTTCTTCGTGATAAATGCTCAGAGTGCGCTGCTTGCTATAATTCACGAGAGAGAGGGGGGAGGAGAGGGGAGAAGGGAGAGTGGGCAAGGGGGAGGAGAGGGGAGAAGGGGAGGAAAGGGAGGGGGCAAAAGGAGAGTGGGCAAGGGGAGGGAAGAGGGAAGGGAGAGCAAGGGGGAGAGAGAGGGGAGAAGATGAGAGGAGAGAAAAGAGAGGGAAGAGGAAAGAGGAAGAGATGAGAGAGAGAGGGAGACAGGAAAAGCAAGAGGGGGGAGAAAGGAGAGGGAGGAGGGAGAGGAAAGAGGAAGAGGGAGGGAGGGGAATAGGATGAAAGGTGAGAGGGGAGCGGAAAGAGGAAAGAGGGAAGAGGGGAGGATGAGAGGAGAGAAGAGAGAGGGCAAGACTGGAAATGGAAGGGGCGAAAGAGAGTCGACGGAATTGGAAAAGGAAGTGATGTGGAAAGGGAAATAGTAAAAAACTGGGATTGGAAATGAGAACGAGAAGCGGAACAGGGGGATTGGAAGGGAAGAGGAATGGGAATAGAAAGAGGGAGATGGAAGGATATGAATCGGAAAAGGAATAGGAGAAGAAGGGGACGAGGACCAGAGAGAGAAAGGGAAATGGGGGCACGAGAGAAAGGGAAACGGGAACAGAAGTACAGAAGGGAGAAGACGAGAGAAAGAAAAAAAGAGAGAAGAGAAAGCGAATATCGAGAAACTGAAGGTAGAAAGAGAAAGGGAAATGGGGACACGAGAGAAAGGGAAACGGGAACAGAGGCAGAGAAGGGAAAATACGAGAGAAAGAAAAAAAGAGAGAAGAGAAAGCGTATATCGAGAAACTGAAGGTAGAAAGAGAAAGCAAAGTGGGGGCACGAGAGAAAAGGAAACGGGAACAGAAGCAGAAAAGGGAGAAGACGAGAGAAAGAAAACAAAAAAAAAGAGAGAGAGAAAAAAAGAGAGAAGAGAAAGGGAATATCGAGAAACTGAAGGTAGAATAAGAGAGAGAGAGTGGGAGAAGGAGGCGACGAGGGGAGAGATGGAGGGAAAGTCCGTTTCAAAATGATTCCTGAAATTCGTATTGACGTTTCAGAATAACACGTACGAAGGGGGAAGGGGAGAGCTTGAATAGGGGGGAAGTGGGGAGGGAAATGGTGAGGGGAAAAGCGAAAGGGAGAGGGGAGAGGAACAAGGGAAAATGGGGGAGGGGTAAAAAGTGTGTGTATGGGGGGGGGGGGGGTAGAGGACATCTGAAACCAGTCTCTGTTGATCATTCACAGTTACTTTCCTGAAGAAGTTTCAGTAATCACGAAGAGAAAGAACACTTATCATTGAATAAAAAAAGAGACTAAAGGCACACCAAGAAGCCAAACATCAAAAAAAAAGAAAATAAACTAAACTAAAATAAGATAAGATAAAAGAAAAGAAAAGAAAGAAAGAAAGAAAGATTATATATTTATATATATAAAGATATAAAACGAACATATAGACGTATGAATAAAAACGTACTTCAGGGCATATCTACTTTCATACTTCACAAAAACTCCATAAAAGTCAGACGCAGAGAGGAAAACAAAAACAAAACGAAAAAAAGGGGGGGGGGGCAAAAACAATCTGAAAAGTAATTTTAACGTAACTTGAGCTGAACTTTGTATATGCACAGACACTCGAGACGATAAGGGGAAAGAAGGGGAGAGAAGGGAGGAGGGGAAAGGAGAGGAAAGGGAGAGGTAGGAGAACGAGCGGAAGGAAGAGAGGATGAAGGTATGGGAGAAGGAAAGAGGGAGAAGAAAGAGGGAAGAAGAGAAGAGGGGAGAAGAGAAGAGGGGAGAAGAGGAGAGGGAAGAGAGAAGAAGAAGAAGAGAGAGAAGAGGAGAGGGAGAAGAAAAGAGGGGTCAGGAGGAGTTGGAAATATAAAGAAAAAGAGGAAAGGGAAATGAAGAGGCTGGAATGGGAGAAGTTGGGGAACGGGAGGCAAGAGAAACGGGGGTGGGGGGGGGGGAGGAGTGAGTGAAAAGGGGGAGGGGAAGAGCGAAGAGTGAGAGAGGGGAGGAGAAGGGAAGATGGAAGAAATTGAAAAAAGAATGGAGAAGGACAAGGGGATGCAGACAAGAAAGGAGAAAGAGGGAAGGGAATAAAGAGTAGAAAAGAAGGAGGAAACTAACTACGAGAGAAGAGAAAGAGGAAAGAAACTTAACAGAAAAAGGAAAAGAGGAAAACATGGAAAAAGGCAAAAAAGCAAAATAAGTAAATAATAATGATAACATTAACGTTAGGATATAATGTAAAAGAAGTTAACAAAAGATGTCATAAAAAGAGAAAGACGAAGAAGAAAAAAAAAACAAGAGAGACAAAGTAAAGGTAAAAAAAGGTAAGAGGAGACAAAGAAAGAAAAAGAAGACGAAGAAGAAAAACGAAGTGGGAGGAGACTAGAGAAAAGAAATGTAAACGAAGAAGATTAAAAAAGCAAAGAAACAGGAAGAAGATTAGAAATGAAAAGAATAAAGAGAAGGAGAATAACGAAAAACAAATAATTGAGAGAAATTGCTTGGGGAGATCACAGAAAAGAAAGAGGGAAAGGAAGAGGCGCAAGAAAGGAGAGGGAGAAAGAGAGAAAATGGAAAAGCCTTGAGAAAAGTGAGATGATACAGAAATTAATCTCTTTCCCTACGAAGA
>NW_020870194.1:82528-87528 GCF_003789085.1 Penaeus vannamei | reverse complement strand
GAGGAAGAGGGGTGAAGAAGAAGAAGGAGGAGAAGAAGAGAGAAGAAGAAAAAGAAGGAGGAGGAGGAGAAGAGGAAGAGGAGGAGGAGGAAGAAAAGGAGAAGAATGAGAAGGAGAAGAAGGAGGACCAGGAGGAGGAGAAGGAGGAGAAGGAGAAGAAGAAGAGGAGGAGAAGGAAGGAGGAGGAGGAAAGAGGAGGAAGAAGAAGAAAGTGGAGGAGAAGGAGAAAAAGAAGGAGAAGGAGAAGGAGAAGAGAGAAAGAAAAAGAAGGAGGAAGTGGAGGAGGAAGAGGAAGAGAAGGAGGAGGAGGCAAGGAAAAAGAAGAAGAAGAAGAAGGAAATGGGGGAAGGGGAGGAGTAAGAGGAATAGGAGGAGGAGGAGGAAGAGGAGGAAAAGGAAAAGAAAGAGCCTTATACATCACAAATATATCTAGAATAATTCCATGGAAAGAGTTAATTATAAAAAAAAAAAATCATTCTTACCAATATATAACACAAAGAAAAATTAAGAGCATTAATCATATTAATTGTTTGCTTTGATTTGATCTTTGAAGTCACTTCTTACCAATGTTTACACAACTGCAGATCAATTACAATTATTAATCATATGTTAGCGATTTCACTGATTAAGTTTATTTCACTTGATTTGAAGATTGTGTAAAATGATTGGCATTTACTTAATGTTGTTGCTATTTCGAGATTGACAGACTTTTTTGAAAGAAATATATATATTACTACTACTGCTACCACTGCTCCTACTATGAGAATGTTAATATATATATGATGGTAATGATGATGATAATAATATTAATGATTATAATAATGATAATAGTAGTAAGAATAATGCTAATGATAAAAATGTTAATGATAAAAATGATGGTAATGATGATGATGATAATAAGAATGGTGATAATAACAATAACATTGGTATTAATAATGATGATGTTGATAATAATGATCATGATAATCACAATAATAATGAGAGTAATAATAATGATTATAATAATGATACTCACAAGGATTATAATATCCATGATATTAAAAATAGCATATATGATAATGATAATAATAATAGTAATAATAATAATAATAATAATAATAACAACAACAACAACAACAATAATAATATTAATGGTGATGATGATAATAATTAAAATAATAATAATAATGATAATCATGATAATAATAATGATAATGGTATTGATGGTATTAATGGAAATTAAAATGATAATAATAATATTGATAATAATAGAAAATATAATATTAATAATGATGATGATAAAATGATGATGATTATAATGATAATGATGATATTTTAGAGATGTATTTGAACGGTTTTGAATATATCTTCGTCAGAAATACTAATGTTATTTTCTGACGAAGACCTTTTCTACAACAGCAATGATAACAATAATCGTGATATTATCCATGTTATTATTGATGATACTATAATAATAATCATGTCATTGTTGATGATACAAAGGAATATATCAGTTTCAGCCCCTCCTCGATGAAGTAAAATTCTATTCTACTAAAATTCTTCGAGGAGTTGAATGAAAACAGACAAAAATTCTCTCAACCAGAATTTATTATTTTGGAAATCAAAAATATTCGTAAAAAAACACATATATATGTACTTTGCCATTTTGCACACCACTCGCCATGGCTATTTTTGTTTTGATGTTTGAATGTGAGTGTTTACATCCTAGGTTCTCTGCGTTCATTGCGAAATACGCCAATACTGATCAGAAGCGACCACCGACCATAGACACAATAGACAATAGACATGACATGACGCATGGGAGTACGGTATTTCCGCCAAATATATTTTATTTTTGTATTGGGGACGGGGAGAGAAACGATACCATACACAGTGAATCATAGACAAATTGATTTGTATAAATTTGTTTGCCATTTCTGTCACGGACGTCACAATATCGGCGAGAAATTAAAATAAAAAAATCGGGATTTTAATTTTTTATTTATTTATTTTTTCCTGGAAATAAATGTCAGCGGGCCTGCTATTCAAGAAAAAAAAAATGCTGAGGCCAAATGGTAATTATAAAAATAGCAGGAATATATACAACAATATCAGTAATGATGGTATTAACAAATAACAAGGATGGTGGGGACGAATATTGATAATAAATTATATATATATATATATATATATATATATATATATATATATATATATATATATATATATATATATTAGTTATCATTCAAACAAAGTAATGTCTAGATCTCGACAGACAATAAATAATAACAAAACTGAAAATAACGAGGAAAAAGAAAATAAAAGGTAAAATTACTGTCAATATAACGATGACACTTAAAACATCAAGAATCCTTCACATATTGGCAGATCAGTAATAAGAATATATAAGTGAGAAGAAAGCTATTGAAAATGATACGATTAACGTTAAGAAAAAAAATTGCATAAAATAGGTGCGATATTAAAGCCAGTAAAACGAATTTATTTCGAATTATGTACCTCCTTTTCACGGATCTGAACGAGAAACATTTACATCCGTTAATCATAACAATAACAGAAAAAATGCACATAATAATAAGATAAACAACAGATAACATCTAGATAAATACGTATAATACAGAAGCACACAAAAGACATTAAAGCCATTAAAGCCAATTTATTACAAATAACAACTTTTCGGGGATCTGAACTAAGGAACATTTACATCCCAACAAGGCAAGAAGAACTATCAAACTTTGCTTTTTTATGGCACAAATACTTGCTCAATGGCCATCATAAGGAAAATTGGCCATAAAACTTAAAGGAAACATATTGGGTATTTATTCTTCGAAGAGGCAAGGGAGACGCGAGGAGAAAGAGAGGGAAGGAAATGGATGAAGGAGAAGGTAAGAGAAAGTGAACGGGGAAGGAGGATGGAAGGGAAGAGAAGGAGAGAAAAGGAGAAAAGGGAAGGAAAAGATAAGGAGGAAAGGGAGAGGAAGGGAAAAGGAGACAAGGAGAGAAAAAATAATTTGAAAAAAAGGATAGGGAGGGAAAAAAGAGAAAGAGGAGAGAGAAAGAATATGAGAAAAGGGAGAAAGAGAAAAAAGGAGAAATGGGAGAGGGAACGAAAAGGAGAAAAGGGAAAGGAAGAGAAAAATGAAAGGAAGAGAAAATGTGAAATTGGAAAGGAATGGGAATTAGGAAATGGAAAACGAGAGAAAATGACAAAAAAAAGTAGATGAAAAAAGAGAAGAGGAAGGGGGAAGATAAATGGGAAGGAGAAAGATGAATTAGACTAGAGAAGAAAATAGATGAGGGACGGACGAGAAGAACAGGAAAATGGGAATGCAAGAAAGAAAATATAGAGGTGGGAAGAATAAAAATAAATATAAAAGATAATTAAACGAAATCTAGAAGGGAATTTTGAAAGAAGGACAGAAAGGAAGGGGAAAGTAGGCGATAAAAGATATGAGAAGGAAAGTGAGAGGAGAGAAAAGGCAGACGAGGAAGGAGAGAGTAACAAAAAAAAAAAAAAAAAGAGCATAAAGGATAAAAAGAAAGGGAAGAAGAAAAAAAACGAAAGACAGAAGAAAAAAAGAGTAAAGAGTAGAGAGAAAAGGAGACAAGAAATGAGTGGAGACAAACGAAGGAAGAAAATAGATTAAAACGGAAATATACAGACAATAAGCAATGAAGGTATCAGCGAGTAGAGAAGCTAAATAAACAGGGAATGGGCAAAAACAAACAAACTTATATAAATACATATACATATAAGTATAAATATATATATATATATATATATATATATATATATATATATATATATATATATATATATACATATATATAATATATTATATATATATATATATATATATATATATATAATATATATATATACATACATACATACATATATATATATATATATATATATATATATATATATATATATATATATATTATATATATATATATATATATATATATATATATATATATATATATATATATATATATATATATGCATGTATATATATATACATACTTATTTACACACGCACACACACACATATATATACATACACACACACATATACATACATACATACATATATGTGATGAGAGAAATACACACACGTGTATATATGTATATATATATATATATATATATATATATATATATATATATAATATATATATATATATATATATACATACATACATACATATATATATATATATATATATATATATATATATATATATATATATATATATATATATATATATATATATTCATATATATATTTCTACGAGGGACACTCATAAAGACTACCAGTGACCCAACTTCGCTTATCCTAAGACACTGAAATTTGAAGTATTATGATACGCACTTTAGAGGCCATGTCTTGCTTTACAGTCCTTAACCCATGAAAAAGTTTCTGTTACTTCGGTGAAAGTGGGAAAATGGATCCAGTGAAATACCAAGTAATGAACAGGCTTGGTTAGCCACACACCACAGGAGGTCTTCTATGAAATGAGGCAGCTTATGGGGAGATTGCCCTATCATGTGACGTTGTTATACCTTGGCATCGCAAGTCCATGTGTGGTTGAAGATCTTTCCAGAAGCAGGAACGAGTCCATTGTTCCAAGGTCATGTGCAATAAAAACCATGAGGACCTTTTTGACAGACTTTTACGCAGGATGAATCTTGGGTCCATCACTATGATTCAGAAACTAGGGTCCAGTCAAAACAATAGAAGCAATTTGACTCACCACTCCCAAAAAAACATGTCACACTATTGTTAGGGAATGTTATGCTCAGTCTTTTAGGACCAGCATTGAGTAGTGAAGATGGGTTCCCTGGCTAAAGGCACTACAATTACAAGAGCTTACTACGCATCACTGCTACAGAAACTGTGGGAGCTTATCAAATCCAAGAGACGCGGAATGCTGACCAAAGGTGTCCACCTCCTACAAGACAACGCCCCTGTTCACAACACTCACATTGCCCTGAT
>NW_020870194.1:62528-70028 GCF_003789085.1 Penaeus vannamei | reverse complement strand
AGGTGTATTTTTATTTTATTTTTTTTTTTTGTCCGTTCGTCTTCCTTTCTCATCTCACTCTCTTTCTCTCTCTCTCACTTTTTCTTTCATTTACTCTCTTCCCCTTCTCCTCTCCCTCTTCCCCCTTCATCCACCTCCTCCCTTGCCCTCCTCTCACCCCCTTCCTCCCTCCCCCTCTTCACCTCCTCTCATCCCCTCCCCTCTCCCCCCTCTTCACCTCCTCTCACCCCTTCCTCCCCCCCCCCCCATCACTTCCAGTCTTCAACGCCAGAAATAAAATAAACACGACTCCCCCCGTCAACCCCAACCCCCCTACCCCCACCACCCACCCTACCCCAACCCCCCTACCGCCAACCCCCCAACCCCCCCCCCCACCCTCTCGAATGGCCTAACGGTCGTCGATTCATTTCCAAGAATCTGAACAGGTCTGCGTTTTGGCCCAAAATCGCTGAATAATCAATGGACGACAAAGATGATGTATATAAAGAAAAAAAAAAAAAACAAAAAAAAAAAAAACATGAGATTTTACTGGTCGAGGAGGTCAGTGTCATGGCTACGGGTCGTAAATTTTTTTTTTTCGGGTCGTTTCGTCGTAAGGTCGTAAAGGTCGTAAGTCGATCGGGTCGTGAGGTCGTAAGTCGATCGGGTCGTAACTTGAGGTCGTAAGTCGATCGGGTCGTAACTTGAGGTCGTAAGTCGATCGGGTCGTAACTTGAGGTCGTAGTTTCAGGTCGTAACTTCAGGTCGTAACTTGAAGCTGTAATTTCAGGTTGTAACTCGAGGTTGTAATATCACATTGTAACATTAGGTAGTAACTTCGTAACTTCAGGTCGTAACTTCAGGTCGTAATTACAGGTCGTAACTTCAGGTCGTAACTTCAGGTCGTAACAACAGGTCTTAGATTCAGGTCGTAACTACAAGTCGTAACTCCAGGTCGTAACAACAGGTCTTAAATTCAGGTCGTAACTACAAGTCGTAACTCCAGGTCGTAACAACAGGTCTTAGATTCAGGTCATAACTACAGGTCGTTACTTCGCATCGTAACTACAGGTCACATTTTTTAGTTGTAATTCCATATCGTAACATACGTTATAATATATAATAATAATAATAATAATAATAATAATAATAATAATAATAATATATAATTATAATAAGCTATAATATATTATGTATTGTACTTGTTTGTTGTATTATCAAGTAATCACAACATGTTACAACTACAAAATCACCTAAAAAGCTACAACTACAGGTTATAACTAACATAATTACAGGATAAACATGAAAATACTAATTATGATTTATAATTGCTTGTTCAGTGTATCATCTGCAAATACAGGTCGTTGATTATACAGTATGTATGTATGTATGTAACGTATGTATGTAACGTATGTATGTGTGCGTGTGTACGTAGACACATCCTTGCATGCGTGTGTGTATCTTCCGAAATGGAGTTAAGAAAAAGAAAAGAAAAAGAGAAAAACAAAGAAAAAATAGAAGAAAAAACTACATTAATAATAATTTCCTAGATTCTGCTTCTTTGCCCAAAAAAAAAAAAAAAAGAGAGAGAGAGAGAGAAGAGAAAAAAAAAGGAAAAAATAAAAAGAAAAATGGTTATAAGGTACGCGATACTTTACCAAGTGTTATACGAAACAATATTGCAACATAGAGCCATCAAACGGCCATATATATTTGTGATAAATTGGCCTCAAAAGCATTATTCGCAGACTTATTTATCTATCTATTTATTTATTTATTCGTTAAGTCTTTTCGGAAGTGAATCAAAAAGTGAGCAATTCCTAAAAGTCAGTCTGGTGTCTGGGAGATTGCGTGAGCGTGTGCGCGCGCGCGTGTGTGTGTATCTTCGTGTGTGTGTGTGTGTTTGTGAGTGTGTATGTATCGTTGGATGTGTATGCGGGTGTTTGTTCGTATCATTGTGTGTGTCTGCGAGGGTGTGTACGTATTATATGTGTGCGAGCGTGTGTATGTATCATTGTGTGTGTGTGCGAGCGTGTACGTATTATTGTGTATGTCTGCGAGCGTGTGTACGTATTATATGAGTGCGAGCGTAAGTATCATTGTGTGTACGCCAGCGTGTGTATGTATCATTGTGTGTCTGCGAGTGTGTGTGCGTATCATCGTGTGTGTCTGCAAGCCCGTGTACACATCACTATGTACGTCTGCACAGCGTGTAGCCAACGTACCATCGTAAGTAAGTCTACGAGTGCTCGTACATACATACCCCTGTATGTATGTATCTCTCCCTGTCCAGCGCGTGTCCGTGAGCGTGTGTACGTGTCGCCGTGTGCGCTTTTTACGTGTCCGTGAGCGTGTGTACCTGTCGCCGTGTGCGCTTTTTTACGTGTCCGTGAGCGTGTCTAACCTGTCGCCGTGTGCGCTTTTTACGTGTCCGTGAGCGTGTGTACGTGTCGCCGTGTGCGCTTTTTACGTGTCCGTGAGCGTGTGTACGTGTCGCCGTGTGTCGCTTTTTACGTGTCCGTGGCGCGTGTGTACGTGTCGCCGTGTGCGCTTTTTTTACGTGTCTGTGAGCGTGTTTGTGTCGCCGTGTGCGCTTTTGCGTGCTTTTACGTGTCCGTGAGCGCGTGTACGTGTGTCGCCGTGTGCGCTTTTTTACGTGTCCGTGAGCGTGTGTACCTGTCGCCATGTGCGCTTTTTACGTGTCCGTGAGCGTGTGTACGTGTCGCCGTTGTGCGCTACGTGTCCGTGAGCGTGCGTGTCGCCGTGTGCGCTTTTTAACGTGTCCGTGAGCGTGACCTGTCGCGTGTTTTTTTACGTGTCTGTGAGCGTGTGTACCTGTCTCCGTGTGCACTTTTTTACGTGTCTGTGAGCGTGTGTACCTGTCGCCGTGTGCGCTTTTTTACGTGTCCGTGAGCGTGTGTACGTGTCGCCGTGTGCGCCTTTTTACGTGTCCGTGAGCGTGTGTACGTGTCGCCGTGTGCGCTTTTTACGTGTCCGTGTGCAGTCGTGTGTACGTGTCGTGCGCCCGTGTGTAGCATGTACCCTGTTGCCGTTGTGCGCTTTTTCGTGTCCGTGAGCGTGTGTATGTGTCGCCTTGTGTGCGCTTTTTACGTGGTCCGTGAGCGTGTGTACGTGTCGCCGTGTGCGCTTTTTTACGTGTCGTTAGCGTGTGTACGTTGTCCGTGCGCTTTTTTTACGTGTCCGTGAGCGTGTGTACGTGTCGCCATGTGCGCTTTTTTTACGTGTCCGTGAGCGTGTTGTACGTGTCGCCTGTGTGCGCTTTTTTACGTGTCCGTGAGCGTGTGTACGTGTCGCCGTGTGCGCTTTTTTACGTGTCCGTGAGCGTGTGTACACGTGTTACGTGTGCGCTTTTTTACGTGTCCGTGAGCGTGTGTACGTGTCGCCGTGTGCGCTTTTTTACGTGTGTGGCGTGTGTACATGTCGCCGTGTGCGCTTTTTTACGTGTCGCGTGAGCGTTTGTGTACGCCGTGTGCGCTTTTTTACGTGTCCGTGCCGTGCGTGTCGCGTGTGCGCTTTTTACGTGTCCGTGACGTGTACGTGTCGCCGTTGTGCGCCGTGTCCGTGAGCGTGTACCTGTCGCCGTGTGCGCTTTTTTTACGTGTCCGTGAGCGTGTGTACCTGTCTCCGTGTGCGCTTTTTTACGTGGTCGTGGGCGGTCGTGTCTATACAAATCAAGTAATGTGTTTTCTTGTCGTTATTTCTCGCCAACCCAACGGGCGTCTCTCACTCACGGTCTGAGTTATGGCTTCGAGAGACGGCGACAATGAAGTCATTTTCACGCGAGGGGGTGCTCGCTCCGGCTGTGTCTGTGTCTACGTGTCTGTCTGTTTCTCTGAGTCTGTTTGTGTCTGTGTCTGTGTCTATGTGCCTGTCTACGTGTCTGTGTGTCTGTGTCTATGTGTCTGTCTTTCTGTCTCTGTCTGTCTGTGTTTATGTGTCTGGCTATATCTCTGTCTGTGTCTATGTGTCTGTCTGCCTCTTTCTGTTTGTCCATCTTATTGCCTGTTCATCTGTCTGTCTCTCTGCCTTTGTTTGTCTGTATTTATGTGTCTGTCTGTCTCTGTCTGTGTCTGTCTCTCTGCCTTTGTTTGTCTGTATTTATGTGTCTGTCTGTCTCTCTGTCTGTGTCTGTCTCTCTGTCTCTGTCTGCCTGTGTCTATGTCTGTGTCTGTCTGTGTCTATGTGTCTGTCTGTCTCTCTACCTCTGTCTGTCTGTGTCTATGTGTCTGTCTGTCTCTCTAACTCTGTCTGTCTGTGTCTATGTGTCTGTCTGTCTCTCTACCTCTGTCTGTCTGTGTCTGTCTGTCTGTACCTGTCTGTTCTGTGTCTCATGTCTTCTCTACCTCTGTCTGTCTGTGTTTATGTGTCTGTCTGTCTCTCTGCCTCTGTCTGTCTGTGTCTATGTGTCTGTCTGTCTCTCTACCTCTGTCTGTCTGTCTGTCTGTCTCTCTAATGTGTCTGTCGTCTGTCTGTCATGTGTCTGTCTGCCTCTCTACCTCTCTCTGTCTGTGTCTATATGTCTGTCTGTCTCTCTGTCTCTGTCTGCCTGTGTCTATGTGTCTGTCTGTGCTGTCTGTCTGTGTCTATGTGTCTGTCTGTCTCTCTGTCTGTCTGTGTCTATGTGTCTGTCTGTCTCTCTACCTCTGTCTGTCTGTGTCTATGTGTCTGTCTGTCTCTCTACTGTTCTGTCTGTCTGTCTCTCTAACTCTGTCTGCCTGTGTTATGTGTCTGTCTGTCTCTCTACCTCTGCTGTCTGTGTGTGTCTGTCTGTCTCTCTACCTCTGTCTGTCTGTGTTTATGTGTCTGTCTGTCTCTCTACCTCTGTCTGTCTGTGTTTATGTGTCTGTCTGTCTCTCTGCCTCTGTCTGTTTGTCCATCTTATTGTCTGTTCATCTGTCTCTCTATTTGCTTCTGTCTGTCTGTCAATCTAATTGTCTGTCTATATGACACTGTCTGTCTGTCTCTCTGCCTCAGTCTATCTATGTCTGTCCGTCTTTTATCTCCCTCTCTCAGTGTGTCTGTGTCTGTCCGTCTGTCTGTCTGTCTCTCTGTCTCTGTCTCTCTGTCTCTGTCTGTCTATGTCTGACCGTCTGTCTGTCTGTCTCTCTGTCTCTGTCTGTCTATGTCTGACCGTCTGTCTGTCTGTCTCTCTGTCTCTGTCTGTCTATGTCTGACCGTCTGTCTGTCTGTCTCTCTGTCTCTGTCTGTCCTGTCCTCTGTCTGTCTGTCTCTCTGTCTCTGTCTGTCTATGTCTGACCGTTGTCTGTCTGTCTCTCTGTCCTCTGTCTGTCTATGTCTGACCGTCTGTCTGTCTGTTTCTCTGTGTCTGTCTGTCTGACCGTCTGTCTGTCTGTCTCTCTGTCTCTGTCTGTCTATGTCTGACCTCTGTCTGTCTGTCTGTCTGTCTATGTCTGACCGTCTGTCTGTCTGTCTCTCTGTCTCTGTCTGTCTATTCTGACCGTCTGTCTGTCTGTCTCTGTCTCTGTCTGTATGTCTGGTCTGTCTGTCTGTCTCTCTGTCTCTGTCTGTCTATGTCTGACCGTCTGTCTGTCTGTCTCTGTCTGTCTCTGTCTGTCTGTCTATGTCTGTCTGTCTGTCTCTCTGTCTATGTCTGTCTATGTCTGACCGTCTATCTGTCTGTCTCTCTGTCTCTGTCTGTGTATGTCTGACCGTCTGTCTGTCTCTCTGTCTCTGTCTGTCTATGTCTGACCGTCTGTCTGTCTGCCTCTCTGTCTCTGTCTGTCTATGTCTGTCCGTCTGTCTGTCTGCCTCTCTGTCTCTGTCTGTCTATGTCTGACCGTCTGTCTGTCTGTCTCTCTGTCTCTGTCTGTCTATGTCTGACCGTCTGTCTGTCTGTCTCTCTGTCTCTGTCTGTCTATGTCTGACCGTCTGTCTGTCTGTCTCTGTCTGTGTATGTCTGTCCGTCTTTTATCTCCCTCTCTCAATGTGTCTGTGTCTGTCCGTCTGTCTGTCTGTCTCTCTGTCTCTGTCTGTGTATGTCTGACCGTCTGTCTGTCTGTCTGTCTGCCATACATATATCGAATTCTAATTGATTTCAGGTTGATATGTTGACAATAATGGCAATGATTGTCTTAATTGCAATAATTATGATAATGATAATATTCATTGTTGTTGTTGTTGGCCTTATTATTGTTATAAAAAAACCCTCCTTCTCATCATTATAATTATTGTTATTGTTGTATTAATATCATCTTCATTATTAGTAGTATTATCATTGCTAGTTTTATTGTCATTGTTATTACTATCACTGTTATTATTATTGTTGTTATTGTCATTATCATTATTGTTGTTGTTGTTGTTATCATTATTATCATTATTACCATCATCATTGTAATTGTTATCATCATTATGATTATCATCATCATCCTCATCATTATTTTGATCATCATAATGATTATCATTATTTCTACTATTTCCTATTGTTAATATCCTTACTATTATAGTTGTTATCATTAGTATTGTTATTGTTATTACCGTTATAGTAATTGCAACTACTACTATTATTATTATCATTTTTGTTATTATTAATGCTGTTATTATAATGATTTTTATTACCAATATCATTACGATTATCATTATCATCATCTCTATCACCATCACCACCATTATCACCATTATCACCAAAGTCACCATCATCATCATCACCACCACCACCATCACTGTCATTACCATCATCTTCATCATCATCATCATCAATATCACCACCATCAGCCACCACCATCATCAGCAGCAGCAACATCACCATCACCACCATCTACATCACCACCTTCATCATCACCATCATCACCACCATCCACCACCATCACCACCAACATCAACCAACATCACCACCATCAACCACCACCACCACCAACTCATCATCACCAACATCACCACCATCACCAACACCATCACCACCACACCATCACCACACCACATCAACCACCACCCATCACCACCATCACCACCACCAACATCACCAACAACACCAACCAAACACCATCACACCACCACCACCATTCACCACCATCACCACCATCACCACCCACCAACCACCATCACCAACCATCACCATCACCAACATTCACCACCAAACACCAATCACCAACCACGAAACCATCACACCAACATCACCACCATCACCAACATCACCACCATCACCAACCAACATCACCACCATGCACCAACCACACCAACCACCACATCAACCACCCCACCATCACCACCACCATCACCAACATCACCACCATCACCACCATCACCACCAACATCACACCACACCATCATCACCAACATCACCCCAACATCACCACACCACATCACCACCATCACCAACACCACCACCAACCACCATCACCACCACCACCAATCACCATCAACCACCACACACCATCACCAACACCATCACAACCATCACCACCATCACCACCATCACCACCACCACCCACCACCACCACCATCACCACCACCACCACCACATCACCACCAACACCACCACCA
>NW_020870194.1:45028-52528 GCF_003789085.1 Penaeus vannamei | reverse complement strand
TATTAAAGAGTTTCATGTTAAATGTTAAAGCTTTTAAAGTTTAAAGTTTTAAAGCTTTCATATTTAAGAGTTTATTAAAGAGTTTCATGTGAAATGTTAAAGCTTTTAAAGTTTTAAAGTTTTAAAGTTTGAAAGCTTTCATATTAAAGAGTTTTATTAAAGAGTTTCATGTTAAAGCTTTTAAAGTTTAAAGTTTAAAGTATTAAAGCTTTCATATTAAAGAGTTTATTAAAGAGTTTCATGTTAAATGCATAGTGATTTATACATAGAAAGGGTTATGATATATTAATCTCTCAGTAATTTGCATATTTCTACTGTAAAATGTATATATTTTTCTCTCTGTCTCTCTGTTTGTCAATTTTATCTGTTTGTCTGTCTGTTCATCTGAATGTCTGTCTGTCTGTCTCTTTTTGTTTGTCTGTCTCTGTCTCTTTCTTTTTTGTCTTTCTGTCTGTCTGTCTCTGTCTATCTATCTCGGTCTTTCTGTCTAGTCTATCTGTCGTCTGTCTGTTGTCTGTAAGTCTATTCGTCTCTCTCTCGCTCCCCCCCCCCCTCCTCTCTCTCTCTCTCTCTCTCTCTCTCCTCTCTCTCTCTCTCTCTCTCTCTCTCTCTCTCTCTCTCTCTCTCTCTCTCTCTCTCTCTCTCTCTCTCTCTCTCTCTCCCTCTCCCTCTCTCCCTCTCTCTCTCTCTCCATCTCTCACTCTTCCTCTCTCTTTCTCTCCCTCTTCTCTCTTTTTTCTCTCTCTCTCTAGATAGCGGTAGAGGATTAGGGGGAGTGGTAAGGGGGGAGGGGAGGGAGGGGTAGAGGGTTAGGGGGAGGGTGACACTTCTGGGAAAAAATGCATTTGTTTTTTATTGTCTTGATTATCTTTGAGTTGCTTTCTTTAATCGGTTCTGTCTGTATTGTTTGGTGTGCTTGTGTGTTTGTAATCGTGTGTATTTAAGAACGTGTGTTTGTGTGTGTTTTTGCGTGTATTTGTGTTTGTGTTTGTGTGTGTGTCGTGTGTGTGTGTGTGTGTTTGTGTAAGTGTATGTGATTGTTTCGTGTGTTGTGTGTTTGTGTAGTGTGTGTGATTGTTCGTGTGTGTGTTGTGTGTGTGTGTGTGTATGTGTGTGCTGTATGTGTGGTGTGTGTGTGTGTGGTGTTTTGTGTGTGCGTTTGTGTATGTTTGTGTGTGTGTGTGTGTGTGTTGTGGTGGGTGTGGGTTCTTTTTATGTTCATGTCTATTCGTGTGTGTGAGTGTGGGTGTGTATTTATTCATGTGCCATTATTTGTGTGTGTTTCTGTGCATCTATATGTGTGCGTTTATTTCTGTGTGTGTATATGCATTCATTATGTATGTGGCGTACTCATGTGCATTCATGTACCTTTATATTCATGTGTATTTATGAGTGTTTACAATTTAAATAGTTTTTTTTCTATTTTATTTATTTTTTTAAGAGAAAGAAAAAAAATAATAAAATAATATATAATTAATAAAATATAAAAAAAATAATATTTTTCATTTCATTATTTTTTTTTTTTTTTTTAAGAAAAAGAAAAAATAAATAATAAATAATATATAATTAATAAAATATAAAAAAAATAATATTTTTCATTTCATTATTTTTTCTTTTTCTTTTTTTAAGAAAAAGAAAAAATAAATAATAAATAATATAATAATTAATAAATTAAAAAAAATAATATTTTTCATTTCATTAATTTTTTTCTTTTTTTTTATAAGAAAGAAAAAAAAATCCTAGGAATTTTTTTTTTTTTTTTTCTTCTTTCTTTCTTTCTTTCCTCTCTTTTTTTTTTTTTTTCTTTCTTGCTTTCTTTCTTGCTTTCTTCTTTCCCTCTTCTTTTCTTTCTTTCTTTAACATGTCGATATTACACACTCTCTCTCAAGGATTTCCTCTCCTTGTTTTTTTTTCACTTTTGAGTTTAAACTTTATTAACATCATTTCCGGTGAGAATGATCCATCGGTGTTTGTTTGTTAGTTGCAAATGTTTTTTTTCTTTTTCTTGTTTTTTCTTGTCTTTTTTTTCTTTCTCTCTTTTTTTCTTTTTTTCTCTTTTCTTTCTTTCTTTTTCTTTCTTGCTTTCTTTCTTTCCTTTTCTTGTTTTTTCTTGTCTTTTTTCTTTCTTCTCTTCTTTCTTTCTTTCTCTCTTTCTTTTTTTCTTTCTCTCTTTTTTTCTTTCTTTCACTCTTTCTTTCTTGTTTCCCTCTTCTTTTTCTTTCTTTCTTTCTTGCTTTCTTTCTTTCTTTCTTTCCCTCTTTCTTTTTCTTCTCTTTTTCTTTCTTTCTTTAAACATGTCGATTTATTACCACACTCTCTCTCAAGGATTTCCTCTCCTTGTTTTTTTTTTCACTTTTGAGTTTAAACTTTATTAACATCATTTCCGGTGAGAATGATCCATCGGTGTTTGTTTGTTAGTTGCAAATGTTTTTTTTCTTTTCTTGTTTCTTGTCTTTTTTTTTTCTTCTCTCTTTCTCTTTCTTCTCTCTTTTTTTCTTGCTTTCTTTCTTTCGTTTTTTCTTTTTCTTGTTTTCTTGTCTTTTTTTCTTTCTTTCTTTTCTCTTTTTTTTTTCTTTCTTTTTCTTTTTTTTTTTTTCTCCTTTCTTTTTTTCTTTCTCTTCTTTTTTTTCTTTTTTCTTTTTTTTCTTTTTCTTGTTTTTTCTTGTCTTTTTTCTTTCTTTCTTTCTCTCTTTTTCTTTCTTTCTTTCTTTCTTTCTCTCTTTTTTTTCTCTTGCTTTCTTTTTTTCCTTTTCTTGTTTTTCTTGTCTTTTTTTTCTTTCTTTCTCTCTTTCTTTTTTTCTTTCTCTTCTTTTTTTCTTTTCTTTCTTTTTCTTTCTTTTTTCTTTTTTCTTTCTTGCTTTCTTTCTTGCTTTTCTTTCTCTCTTTTTTTTCTTTTCTTTTTTTTCTTTCTTTCTTGCTTTCTCTCTTTCTTTCCCTCTTTCTTTTTCTTTCTTTCTTTCTTTCTTTCTTTCTTTAACATGTCGATATTACACACTCTCTCTCAAGGATTTCCTCTCCTTGTTTTTTTCTTCACTTTTGAGTTTAAACTTTATTAACATCATTTCCGGTGAGAATGATCCATCGGTGTTTGTTTGTTAGTTGCAAATGCTTTTTCTTTTTCTTGTTTTTTCTTGTCTTTTTCTTTCTTTTCTCTCTTTTTTTTCTTCTTTTTTTTCTTTCTTTTTCTTGCTTTTCTTTCTTTCTTTGCTTTCTTCTCTCTTTCTTTCTTTCTTTTTCTCTTTCTTTTTTTCTTTTTTTTTCTTTTTTCTTTTTGCTTTCTTTCTTTCTTTTCTTTCTCTCTTTTTTCTTTTTTTCTTTTCTCTCTTTCTTCTTTCTTTCTCTCTTTTCTTTTCTTTTTTTTCTTTCTTGCTTTCTTTCTTTCCCTCTCTTTTTCTTTCTTTCTCTCTTTCTTTTTTTCTTTCTCTCTTTCTTTTTTTCTTTCTCTCTTTTTTTTCTTTTTTTTCCCTCTTTCTTTTTCTTTCTTTCTTGCTTCTTTCTTTCCCTCTTTCTTTTTCTTTCTCTTTTTCTTTCTTTCTTTAACATGTCGATATTACACACTCTCTCTCAAGGATTTCCTCTCCTTGTTTTTTTTTCACTTTTGAGTTTAAACTTTATTAACATCATTTCCGGTGAGAATGATCCATCGGTGTTTGTTTGTTAGTTGCAAATGCTTTTTTCTCTTTCTTGTTTTTTCTTGTCTTTTTTTTCTTCTTTCTTTCTTTTTTCCTTTTTCTTTTTCTTGTTTTTCTTTTCTTGTTTTCTCTCTTTTTTTTTCTTTCTCTCTTTCTTTTTTCTTTTCTCTCTTTTTTCTTTCTTTCTTGCTTTCTTTTTTCTCTTTTTCTTTTTTCTTTCTTTCTTCTCTCTTTCTTTTTTCTTTCTCTCGTTTTTTTCTTTTTTCTTGCTTTCTTTCTTGGCTTTCTTTCTTTCTCTCTTCTTTTTTTCTTTCTCTCTTTTTTTCTCTTTTTTTCTTTCTTTGCTTTCTTTCTTTCTTTTTCTTTCTTTCTTCTTTTCGTTCTTTCTTTTTTCTTTCTTTTTTTCTTTCTCTCTTTTTTTCTTTTCTTCTTTCTTTCTTCTCTTCTTTTTTCTTTCTCTCTCTCTTTCTTTCTTTTCTTTTTTCTTTCTTCTTTCTTCTTTCTTTCTTTCTTTCTTTTTCTCTCTTTTTTTCTTTTCTTTCCCTCTTTCTTCTTTCTTTCTTTCTTTCTTTCTTTCTTTAACATGTCGATATTACCACACTCTCTCAAGGATTTCCTCTCCTTGTTTTTTTCACTTTTGGAGTTTAAACTTTATTAACATCATTTCGGTGAGAATGATCCATCGGTGTTTGTTTGTTAGTTGCAAATTTGCTTTTTTCTTTTTCTTGTTTGTTTCTTGTCTTTTTCTTTCATTTTCTCTCTCTCTTTCTTTTTTCTTTCTCTCTTTTTTCTTTCTTTTTCTTGCTTTCTTCCTTTTCTTGTTTCGTCTTTTTTTTCTTTCTTTCTCCTTTTTTTCTTTTCTTGTTTTTTCTTGTCTTTTTTTTTCTTTCTTTCTCTCTCTTTCTTTTTTTTTCTTTTTTTCTTTCTTTCTTTTCTTTTTTCTTTCTTTCTCTCTTTCTTTCTTTCTTTCTTTCTTTCCCTCTTTCTTTTTTTCTTTCTTTTTCTTCTTTCTTTAAACATGTCGATTTACACACTCCTCTCAAGGATTTTCCTCTCCTTGTTTTTTTCACTTTGAAGTTTAAACTTTATTAACATTCATTCCGAGTGAGAATGATCCATCGTGTTGTTTGTTAGTTGCAAATGCTTTTTTCTTTTTCTTGTTTTTTCTTGTCTTTTTTTTCTTTCTCTCTTTTTTTCTTTTTTCTCTCTTTCTTTCTTTCTTTTTCTTTCTTTCTTTTTTCTTTTTTCTTTCTCTCTTTTTTTTCTTTCTTTTTTTCTTTCTTTCTTTCTGTCTTTTTTTCTTTTTTTCTTTCTTGCTTTCTTTTCTTCCTTTCTTTCTTTCCTCTTTCTTTCTCTCTTTTTTTTTCTTTCTCTTTCTTTCTTTCTCTCTTTTTTTCTTTTTTTCTTTCTCTCTTTCTTTCTCTCTTTCCCTCTTTCTTCTTCTTTCTCTTTTTTTTCTTCTTTAAACATGTCCGATATTACACACTCTCTCTCAAGGATTTCCTCTCCTTGTGTTTTTTTCACTTTTGAGTTTAAACTTTATTAACATCATTTCCGGTGAGAATGATCCATCGGTGTTTGTTTGTTAGTTGCAAATGCTTTTTTCTTTTTCTTGTTTTTTCTTGTTCTTTTTTTTTCTTTCTTTCTTTTACTTTCTTTCTTTTTTTTTCTTTCTTTTTCTTTCTTTCTTTTTCTTTTTTTTTCTCTTTTCTTTTTCTTTCTTTTTTCTTTCCTTTTTTCTCTCTTTTTTTTCTTTTTTTTCTTTCTTTCTTTCTTCTTTCTTTCCTTTCTTTCTCTTCTTTTTTTCTTTTTTTCTTTCTTGCTTTCTTTCTTTCCCTCTTTCTTTTTCTTTCTTTTTTTCTTTCTTCCTTTCTTTCTTTTCTTTTTTCTTTCTTTCTTTTTTTCTTTCTTTCTTCTTTCTTTTTCTTTCTTTTTTTCTTTCTCTTTCTTGCTTTCTTTTGTTTCTTTTTCTTCCTTCCTCTTTTCCTTCCTTTCTTTTTTTCTTTCTTTCTTCTTTCTTCTCTTCCTTTCTTTCTCTCTTTCTTTTTTTTCTTTCTCTCTCTTTTTTTCTTTCTTTTTCTTTCTTCTCTCTCTCTTTCTTTTTTTCTTTTCTTTCTTTCTTGCTTTCTTTTCTTCCCCTCTTTCCTTTTTCTTTCTTTCTCTCTCTTTTCTTTTTTTCTTTTTTCTTTCTTGTTTCTTCTCTTTCCCTCTTTCTTTTTTTCTTTCTTTTTTTCTTTCTTTTTTTCTTTCTTTCCCTCTTTCTTTTTCTTTCTTCTTTCTTTCTTTCTTTAACATGTCGATATTACACACTCTCTCTCAAGGATTTCCTCTCCTTGTTTTTTTTTCACTTTTGAGTTTAAACTTTATTAGATCATTTCCGGTGAGAATATCCATCGGTGTTTGTTTGTTAGTTTTGGCAATGTTTTTTTTTCTTTTTCTTCTTTTTTCTTTTTTCTTGTTTTTTCTTGTCTTTTTTTTTTCTTTTTTTTCTTTCTCTCTTTTCTTTTCTTCTTTCTCTTCTTTCTTTTTTTCTTTCTCTCTTTTTTTTCTTTCTTTTTTTCTTTTTCTTTCTTTCTTTTTTTTCCTTTTCTTTCTTTCTTTCTTTTCTCTCTTTTTTTCTTTCTTTCCTCTCTTTCTTTCTTCTTTTCTTGCTTTCTTTTCTTTCTTTCTCTCTTTTTTTCTTTCTTTCTCTCTCTTTCTTTCTTTCTTTCGTCTTTCTTTCTTTTTTCTGAGTTGGTTTGGTTAGGATTGTATGCATGTTTTTATTATCATTATTATTATTATTATATCATTTAGTTATCATTATTATTATTATCATATTATATTATTATTATTATCAATTATCATTATTATTATTATCATTATTACATTATATATTATTATTATTATTATTATCATTATATATTATTATTATTATTATCATTATTTATCATTATTTTATTATCATTATTATCATTATTATTATTATTCATATTATTAATTATTATTATTATTATTACATTATTATCATATTATTTATTATCATATATTATTATTATTATTATATTATATTATTATTATTATTTTATTGTTATTATTTATTATTATTATTATTATTATTATTATATATTGTTATGTTATTATATATTATTATTGATTATATTATATTATGTATTATATTATTATTATATCATTATTATTATGTATTATTTATTATTTATTTATTATTATTTTTTATTTTATTATTGTTATTATTATTTTTATTATTATATTTATTTATTATTATTATTATTATTATTATCATATTATTATTATTATCATTATCATTATCATATCATTTATCATTATCATTGTCATTGTTATTGTATTGTTATTGTCACTTTGTATTGTTATTGTTTGTTAGTTATTGTTTTGTATTATTATTTATTGGCATTATATTTATCCTATCCAACCCCTCCAACCCACCCACCCCTCCACCACCCCTCACCCCACCCACCCAACCCCTCCACCCACCCACCCACCCCTCCACGCACTCCCTCCCAACCACCCACCCCAAACCCCTCCACCCACCACCCACATAAATCACCCACCCACCCCTCCACCCCTCCACCACCCAACCCTCCACCCTCCACCTATCCACCCCTCAACCCATCCATCCACCCTCCACCAATCCACCCACCCCTCCCACCCACCCCCGTTTCCGCGCCCGACCCACCCACCCACCCACCCCTCCACCCCCCACCCACCCACTCCTCCACCCTCCTCACCCTCCCTCCACCCCTCCCTCCACCCACCCTCACCCTCCCTTACCCACCCACCCACCCCTCCACCCCCCCCCTCAACCCAACCCACCCACCCACCCCTCCCACCCCTCCAACCCCTCCCACCC